>JAWQFJ010002258.1:294008-329008 GCA_034096865.1 Theodoxus fluviatilis
CAGCAAACCTAATGTCTAGATGAACAATCATTGTCAGAAATATCTGGAAGGAAAGGATTAACTCTGTTTTCCTGTCATTGAGGACATAGATGCCTACTCTGCAAGGTGAACACTCCCTTATCTCCTCATCAGGCACTGCTGCCAGACCGGGCTGACGGGAGGATGCAGGGACGACGCATCCCGCTGACGAGGACGGGAGGGCTGGCAGTGGAGCTGCCCATGGAGATGGAGCAGCGGGAGCTGAGGCTGGCTGCTCGCCTCTCCCTGCTGGCCCTCAAGCGCCACCTGGACGCAGCCCGTGCCTGGCAGCCCCTCAGCCTGCCCTCCCTGGTGTCCCCCGCCCTCCACCAAGTCCTGCACCAGATTGACCTGCAGGGTTCGTGGGAAGGTTCAGATGATGAATGACGGGGCACATTGCTCAGCCTACCTAGTTGACAAATAACAGGCCGGTGTTAACACGTTTCAAACATCTGACTGCCTTTACATCTGCTTTCATCGTGTTGACACATGTTGACACCAGCCTATTCCTCACAAGTTCTTGCAAGGTTCCTAGCGTAAGCAACTCACCCATGATGAATGAAGTGTTATGGCCCATAATCTCTCATGGGCTATGCAAGGCACTTGACCATGAAATCAATAGAGATGGTTAGAGTTGGAGCAAGTGAAGTCTCAATTTCCCTAGTTATTAACCTTTTATGAGATGCATAGGGAGATGAAGTGGGTCTATTCCTACACACACACACGCACACACACACACACACACACACACACACACACACACACACACACACACACCAAGCAGGAGTAGCCTTCAGAGTGGGATGATATGGATGGAGGGGGGATGGGGGGTGAATGGTGGATGGCATGACAGCAGGTGGATGAGTCAAGTGAATTTTGCAACCTTACTCCGTTTTTCACGTCAGTCCTTGGCATGAGAGTGCAGGGAGTGCTATACACAGCAGGAATTTCACTAGCTTGTGTGACACATTTTGGGCATGCGTTCATAACAAACGTAAATAAGCTACATGCAGGCTTTATCTGCACAAATAGGCACACATAATTCCATTCATTGGCATCACAGTACTCAAAATGAAAGTTGGGGGGGGGATTGGGTAATAGTTATCTCCCCTGGTTGAATGACATTTTTAGAAAAAGAACAAATTTGTCCACTTGCTTTATCCTTATCAAGGGCAAAGAAATATTTTATTAGTCATGTTTATCTGCATCCTTTTCATTTGCCTGTTGCAGAAAATTGAGTGATGAAAGCTTGTTGTCTGTGATTCAGGAGACCATGGAGTCTGTCTCCTGTGGAAACTAGTGGTCTCCCTGCCTGAAGCTGGGGAGGGAGAGGATGGGGAGGGAGAGGACGAGGAAGGAGAGAAGGAGGAGAGAGGCCATGTTGCCTCTAGGACACTGCAAGACTGGCTGAAGGCACGACTGTCGCGAGGCAGTCCTGGTACCATCTCCCAACTGTCGGGCAAGGTGAGTTCCTTGAGTGAAGTTGTGTATGCATGGAGTAAGCTTTGCTAACGGCAAGGTGAGTTCCTTGAGTGAAGTTGTGTATGCATGGAGTAAGCTTTGCTAACGGCAAGGTGAGTCCCAAACAAAAAATAGTTGTGGTTACGGTAACCTGACTGACCATATTTTTTCTGCCAACCCTCAACTTTTTTTATGGCTTAAAAAAAAAGAGAGAAAAGGAACAAAATTGACGGTAACCAAATTCCATGCTGCCCCATCTTCTCTGCCCTAGGAGAATCCCCTATTTGTGTTTTTAAAAGCATTTTCAGCCAAAGAAAAGCTTGATTTAATTCAATCTGACCTTTTCTAAAACAACAACAAAATGTTCAGGCCGACCTACTGAATGAAGCTTTTTTAAAATTAAAGTCCCCACGATACTGTAACATTTTTTGACTCACATGCGAAGCAAAAGTGAGTCTATGTACTCACCCGTTTCGTCCGTCCGGGCGTCCGGGCATCCGGGCATCCGAAAACTTTAACGTTGGATTTTTCTCGGAGACTATTAAGTCTATCAATACCAAATGTGGCATGATGGTGTATGATGACAAGGCCTCAAAAAACATACATAGTGACTTGTCCTTGCTTCAAGGTCAAGGTCGCAGAGGCCATAAATGTTGTCTAAAAAACAGTCATTTTTCACATTTTCTCAATTTTCTCTGAAGTTTTTGAGATTGGATACCTGACCTATATATGGTATATAGGGCAAAGTAATCCCTATCTTTTGATACCAGTTTGGTTGACCTTGCTTCAAGGTCAAGGTCACAGGAGCTCTTCAAAGTTGGATTGTATACATATTTTGAAGTGACCTTGACCGTGAACTATGGAAGATAACTGTTTCAAACTTAATAATTATGTGGGGCACATGTTATACTTTCATCATGAGACACATTTGGTCATATATCATCAAGGTCAAGGTCACTTTGACTCTTATGAAATGTGACCAAAATGGGGTAGTGAACCACTAAAAGTGACCATATTTCATGGTAGAAAGTGCCAATAAGCACCATTGTGCTTCCTATGTCTTGAATTAACAGCTTTGTGTTGCATGACCTTGGATGACCTTGGTAGGAAAAAAGTGTAAAGCATTTCTTAGTGTATGATGTCATTGGTAGGATTGGTTGTTTGACCTTGACCTTGAAGGTCACCTGGAGGTCAAGGTCATATAAAGGTCAAGTTCAAGCATGTGAGTCGTATGGGCTTTGCCCTTCTTTTTTTTTTTTTTTTTTTTTTTTTTTTTTTTTGGGGGGGGTTCTAAAGGTATATTAGTTTTAGTTATACCTTTCACTCATTTTTGGGCAGCAAACTTCACTATCATTTGCAAAGTTAAACTGATTATTTTAGATGTATGTCTTGTTTTGCACTGTTGCAAATGTGTGGAAGCAACAACTTGTTTAGAATCGTTTGTTTTAAGTGGCATTTTTCTCTTATTTTAACCTATCTGAGCAATTCTGATGCATGGAGTGACAAATGCAGATTCTGTCACCTGTTCATACCAAACATCTTATTCTTTCAACAGTTTTTGGTTGGTTGTTGTTTGTTGTTGTTTTTATTTGGGGGTGGGGAGTTGGATAATTATTTGGGGGGGGGGGGGGTGTTGGTTTTTTGTTTAGTATTTTTTTCTGCTCATCATGGGACTAAGGCGTGGAAGTTTACACTAACAATATTTCTATAACCATTTGAGATGTTGTACTTTCTTTACATTTAACCTACCTTTACAATTAAATAGAATAGAAGGACACGTGCAAGTTCAATCACATGTCCATCTCTACCATTTATCATCACTTCAACAAAGCGTGATCTGCTTCCTTTCTACAGAGTAAACTGTGGAGCCTCTACAGCGCTGATTTAGCAGCAGCAGTGCCTGTACGCCTGGGCGTGTGCGTGCGCAGCGTGCAAGGCATCCTGGGGGATGTGGAGGTGGAGGAGGCGGAGAGCCAGCGCACTCTGCTGGGAACCTCGGGCCTGCTTCTGCTGCTGGAGCCTCTGCCTGGCGCCAGCTCTGAGGTGGGTCGCGTCGCTCAAGGGTCAATGTGGTGCAGAAGGGTGAAGGTCTCACAGAACGCTGATGAGCAGTCGCTGATACTGGTCCAAATGTGTAGGAAATCCAAGATACTCACTGTACCAGTAACTGATTTTAGCTGCCTTGGCCTATAGTGATCATTCTTGCCAAACGTGAAGATCTTGTATAATTTTCCCCCTGAGACCTGTCGTTATTTCCCCATGAGAGCTTAGATGTTAAAAGCTTATTTCTGTCTAGGCGTCTGTGAATTCACTTGTTTATCTGCCTGTCTGCCTGCTTAGATGTCTTCTCACTTGTATATCCATACCTGAGTTCCTGCTTCCATCATCCCAATTCTTGCTTAGAGTACATTCTTCTCTCTCTTTTTTTTTTCCCCCGAAATTTTAATGGGCATTATTACTTAGGAAGACGGAGGAACAGACAGAGGATAAATGATTGAATGGATTTGTACAGCCCATCAACCTTTAATGATGATGATGATAATGATAAAAGTAATAATAAAAATGTAGATTTGTATAGTATCATTCCTAAAAATCTATCTGCTCAGAGCGCCTCTTAAATTACATTTCCCCCAATACTGCAATAGCCCATTCTGCAGTCATGACACAGCCATTGTAGGCTCTTTAAGGTCATTGATCATGAAAATCACTGTAGCTGGTTATGATAAGATCAAGAACAAAACTAAACACAATGTTCTTATTAATTTACCTCTTTTGAATCAAGAAGAAAGTTGCGTGGGGGTGGGGTGTCCATTCTTACTCCCAACCTATAGTTGGTGGAGGAAAGAGTTAAAACGGAGCAATTCCATTTGCACTTAGAGAGCACTCTAAGAGTGCAAACTCCGCCAAGGAAGCCACTATATCTATTCCATGACCTGTATCATTCAGGCAGGATGTTCTGCTAGCCAGGCCTAACACTATGAAGTTTAGTTCATTTTAGTGCCTGCTAGCAGGCTCTGAGTGAAATGTATATGCCTGCATAATGAATGTTTGACATCATCAACTTCGTGAGCAATACAATTTCTATTTTTGATTCTAATTCCAAAACTGGGTAACAGAAAAACTCCAACATTTAATGGCTTGTTCCTCGGATGCCACCCTGACCTTGCACCAAGTTTCATCAGGATCTGTTTTGAACTTTTTGAGTTACTTTGCCAAATAATAAACAAAACGAGGGAGAAACGACCCCCAGGGCAGAAGTACTAACCTCACTACCTGTTGTCCTGGGACAGGAGGACATGTACTGGCTGGAGGCCACGCTGCGTCTGGCTCGCCTGCTGCAAGCCAAGCCCATGCAGCCCCCCCTCCCCCTTGTGGTGTTGGTGCCTCACCCCCCTGGGGAGCCCCCAAGCCTGGCAGAGGTCAGAGTGGGGCTGGAGTTGGAACGCTACCAGAGGCAGGGACTTCTGGTTGAGTTCCACCTGCTGCCCCTCCCCCTCGACCCCAGCCACACCCTAGGGGTCAACGTGGAAGCCCCCACCTTCACACAGCAGGTAGTGTGCATGTGTGTTGTGTGTGTGTGTGTGTGTGTGTGTGTGTGTGTGTATGTGTACATGTTTGTGTGTGTACATGTGTGTGTGTATGTTTGTATATGTGTGTGTACGTGTGTGTGTGTGTGTGCGTGGGTGCGTGTGTGAGATGCATATAGCTGACAGAGTAACTGCATAATTAATTTTTAGTTTATGTGTGGACAGGATTTTATCATATTATACATGTGTGCAGTTACAAGATTAAATTCCACAAGCCTTAAATTAAGGATACCGTATATGTTATCATGAGTATGTTTGTCATTGCATGTATGTTAAATACATGGCTTCTGACCATTTATTTGGGTCTGAGTGAATCTCATTGTGATTCTTTGTATAAGGGATGAGTGAACATCAATGTATGATCAACCTATGAGATCGTACCTATATCTGTATACATGATTACAGCTGTCTGAAGGCCTGACATGGCTGGCATCTCACATCAAGCCCCAGCCCAGACTGGAAGTGCGGACGCTGCGGATGCTGGTGGAGGACACTATTCTTGCTGAGTTCTCCTGCCCCGTCCTCCACAACTTGCATCTGCGAAGAGCTGCTGGCTTCCTGCACCAGGTCTGCCTCTGTCTCTCTGCCTCCATCTCTCTGCCTCCGTCTCTCTGCCTCCGTCTCTCTGCCTCCGTCTCTCTGCCTCCGTCTCTCTGCCGTGTCCAGTCACCTGGGACAGACTGTGTTACTGCTGTGGATGTTAACAAATTCTGGTCATCAATTCATTGGCAGACTGCATGTATCAGCAGACTGATAACTCCCCTGACTATGGTTAACTGAAGAACTCAACAGATAAGGAGTTTTTGGTGGGCTATTCAGACTTACCGACATGGAATCTGGTAAATAAGGCTGACATTGATTTTATCTGACAGTTATGACAAACAACACTGACATGACAAATGACACTGACATGACAAACTACACTGACATGACAAACTACACTGACATGACAAATGACACTGACATGACAAACTACACTGACATGACAAACTACACTGACATGACAAATGACACTGACATGACAAATGACACTGACATGACAAACTACACTGACATGACAAATGACACTGACATGACAAACTACACTGACATACATGAATCCACAGATGTTCAAAAGGGTCTGCAAGACACCACGGACACTGAACTTGGACATGCACACCAAAATATAACAGATGCCGCCGTGGGTCTATCCCTGGGACGGGAAGAATCTGGATTTAAATATCTTGACAATATTATACTGGCTGCAACCCTGTGTCGTAAATCTGTCCATGCATGTAATTCTGTGTGTGAATGATACTTGGTGAACATCTACTATGCACCTACCCCTCTGTATGACTTCATCAGCTTTGGTTCAATGTCTACGACGTGCCAAAACAAAAACAAAAAGTATTTACAGGAACTTCCCTTCCCTTTCAACTTATGTACAATATAGACTCTACCAACTTTGACAAATATTGATTGACTCTGAAATCATTACTGACTTTTCTGCCAAGTGTATTGATCATAAGCACTGAGTAATAGAATCATGTGTTATAGTGAACTCGCTGGCTTAGAGAATTTCATGGACAAAGTTGAATAGACAGACACGCATGCCTTTGAAGACTATGACATCCAATTAATAAGAGATAGTGCCAGTTGTTGATGCGGTGGAGCAATAGCCATGGTGCCACTACTTCCTTGTGACTGGCTCCCTGTGGGTTGGAGGCCAGAAGCAATAGCCATGGTGCCACTACTTCCTTGTGACTGGCTCCCTGTGGGTTGGGGGCCAGAAGCAATAGCCATGGTGCCACTACTTGCTTGTGACTGGCTCCCTGTGGGAGAAGCAATAGCCATGGTGCCACTACTTCCTTGTGACTGGCTCCCTGTGGGAGAAGCAATAGCCATGGTGCCACTACTTCCTTGTGACTGGCTCCCTGTGGGAGACACAATAGCCATGGTGCCACTACTTCCTTGTGACTGGCACCCTGTGGGAGAAGCAATAGCCATGGTGCCACTACTTCCTTGTGACTGGCTCCCTGTGGGAGAAGCAATAGCCATGGTGCCACTACTTCCTTGTGACTGGCTCCCTGTGGGAGAAACAATAGCCATGGTGCCACTACTTCCGTGTGACTGGCCCCTGTGGGAGAAGCAATAGCCATGGTGCCACTACTTCCTTGTGACTGGCTCCCTGTGGGAGAAGCAATAGCCATGGTGCCACTACTTCCTTGTGACTGGCTCCCTGTGGGAGAAGCAATAGCCATGGTGCCACTACTTCCTTGTGACTGGCTCCCTGTGGGAGAAGCAATAGCCATGGTGCCACTACCTCCTTGTGACTGGCTCCCTGTGGGAGAAGCAATAGCCATGGTGCCACTACTTCCTTGTGACTGGCTCCCTGTGGGAGAAGCAATAGCCATGGTGCCACTACTTCCTTGTGACTGGCCCCCTGTGGGAGAAGCAATAGCCATGGTGCCACTACTTCCGTGTGACTGGCTCCCTGTGGGAGAAGCAATAGCCATGGTGCCACTACCTCCTTGTGACTGGCTCCCTGTGGGAGAAGCAATAGCCATGGTGCCACTACCTCCTTGTGACTGGCCCCCTGTGGGAGAAGCAATAGCCATGGTGCCACTACTTCCTTGTGACTGGCTCCCTGTGGGTTGGGGGCCAGAAGCAATAGCCATGGTGCCACTACCTCCTTGTGACTGGCTCCCTGTGGGAGAAGCAATAGCCATGGTGCCACTACCTCCTTGTGACTGGCTCCCTGTGGGAGAAGCAATAGCCATGGTGCCACTACTTCCTTGTGACTGGCTCCCTGTGGGTTGGGGGCCAGAAGCAATAGCCATGGTGCCACTACTTCCTTGTAACTGGCTCCCTGTGGGAGAAGCAATAGCCATGGTGCCACTACTTGCTTGTGACTGGCCCCCTGTGGGAGAAGCAATAGCCATGGTGCCACTACTTCCTTGTGACTGGCTCCCTGTGGGAGAAGCACTAGCCATGGTGCCACTACTTCCTTGTGACTGGCTCCCTGTGGGAGAAGCAATAGCCATGGTGCCACTACCTCCTTGTGACTGGCCCCCTGTGGGAGAAGCAATAGCCATGGTGCCACTACCTCCTTGTGACTGGCCCCCTGTGGGAGAAGCACTAGCCATGGTGCCACTACTTCCTTGTGACTGGCTCCCTGTGGGAGAAGCAATAGCCATGGTGCCACTACTTCCTTGTGACTGGCTCCCTGTGGGAGAAGCAATAGCCATGGTGCCACTACTTCCTTGTGACTGGCTCCCTGTGGGTTGGAAGCCAGAATAGACCCACCGTGCTCCCTACGCAATTCATAAGAGGGGAATAACTAGAAACATTGTGAAGTGATTTGCACTTACTCTATAAACTATTTGAGTGATTGTCATGATCAGTGACCTTACATAGGCTGATAGGCCATAAAACTCCATCCGACCACCCATCCTTACTACGATGAAGAGACATAGCAGGCACTGAGAGTGGGCTTGAAAGACGGACAGACACTGCATATCGGTCACTTTACTGTTCTGACTTGAGAGCCTGTTATGGTTATTATGTCCACATTAAGTTCTGACTGGAGGAAGATATATTAGTTAGAGGCTTACATGTACATAGAACCTTCCAAAATGCCTGTGGAAGCTCCTTCATTCTGTAGAATGTGTTGTTTGCTGATCCGACAAGCTATTGACTCTGGCTACAAAGTGCTTGTTTCACTATAAGTTGAGATGGACTCAGGAATTCGCTCTGTTACCACATCTTAGTATTGCCCTTGCTAATGAATGGTGCACTGCTTGCATGGCAGCCCATGAGAGTGCTGCTGGAGCTGTACAACGCTGTGGTGAAGCATCTGGCATCTGTCCTCTCCCGCTCCAACCTGGCCCGCCTGTCCTGGCCCATCCCCGAGTTCTCCCATTCCTCCACAGGTATGTTGGGGGGGGTCTCTGTGTGTATGTGTGTATGCATATGTGTGTGTGTGTGTGTGTGTGCATACACATCTTACTATTTGTCTTTCTAAATTGTTAACCCATTTGATTTTGTTTTGGGGAGGTCGGTATTTCTGATTTCCATGCACATGACTCATAATTGTAATCATTGTGAGATTTGGGGGGGTAAATGAGGAGGAACATATGGACATCTTACAATGACTAATCTTTTATTTTATTTTATTTTTATTTTGGGGGGTATAAACTTACTGACATTTTTTTCCTCCTTCAAAGAATCAAATGGATTTCCTTTACTTTGTACTTGTAAATACTGTGATCTGACGCGCATGTGTCAGTGTGGCACTCAGTCAACATGGACCTTTTGCTTCCGCCATTTCTTCTTTCTTTGTTTTCTTTTTAAATATGAATTGTTCACATTCCTCAAACATCAGGCATGATTTGCATATTTAGCAGTATCCCTTTTCAAAAATGTGGATTGTCAGTTTCTGCAGATTCGTTATACACAATTTCCATGCATTGCCAGACTGAGATTTGGGCCAGTGATTCCTGCAATGCATCACAGCTGTCACGCCTTTGCTGTGTGTGTGTTTGTGACAGAGGTGCCACCTCCACACTGGAACACAGGGGAACACCTGTCCTGGCTGAGGGAGACGACGCTGGGACTGGCGCTGCCAGAGTGGCACGGCTGCTGGGAGAAGGACGACAGCTGGAGCCAGGTCTGCCAGGACATCTGGCACTACGTGGAGCTTGTTGTAGGCAACACTACCGGCTCTGCTTGTGTCTCCTTGGCAACCAGGTAAGTAGTAGGGATTTTTTAATTGGGGATGGTGGCGTGGGTTACCCATATCAGTATCTGCATGGAAGATGTAACTATGATTAGTATGAATGGAGAATTCTGTTCAAGATGAATGTCATATGTTAACAATTTTCTTCAAAACATATAATCAAATATCTAAATTGTTCTTGGGGAAGGGGGGGGGGGGGGGGGGGGGGGGGGGGGGGTTTATTTATGCTTTAGACTGAGTCAAATTTGGTTTACAAGAAAAGAAAGGAAAAAATGGCCCGATTCGATTTTTGTTTGTTTGTTTTTGGCACTACAATGTCATGGAGTGAAGGGGTTTATGAAAAAATCAGATGAAATTTTCCTTTTCCTTCCTTTGTACACATGTAATGTAGCCATGATCTAACATGTCTCTCTTGTCTCTGGAAATCAAACCATTTCCCACCAGTTCAGCCTGAACTAAAATGTTTTCCCTGGCTGCATCTCATTTTTCCCCATACAGAATGTAGCATCCTGCCAGTAAATTTCATAATCTCATGTCTTCCCACACATAGAGAGAATGAGGCTTGCATTGCCAGGGATGTTCAAAAGTTTTTATGTTTGCTAGCCTTTTGGGATAGTTGCACACAAAATTTACTAGCCTGCAAGATTTTTACTAGTCTATCTGAATCATAGTACCATTTATCTTGAAACAAATTATTTCATTTTTTTATTCATTTTTTTGTCTCTCTGTTTCTTTTCTGTTTTGTTTCCACTTTTTTCTGGCGGTGGCTTACTTGTATCAAAACACATCCATCGAAGATCAAATTCTCTCTTGTTGCAAACCAAGGGTCTTCATGACAGCAGTTTTGCGGCATGTTATTGTGTTACAAGAAGGATGATGGACATAGCAGCAGACATAACTGTTGTATTACTTGTAATCAAGTCATGGAGCTGAGGAAATAAGTATGACAGCATTTAAGTGCTTGTTAATTTTTTCCGTTTATCTATCTTTTTTACTTACCCATCGGGCACGCAACCCTGCAGTTGTATCTAGCCCAGGAAAATGTTTACTTGCCGGGGGCAAGTGGGTGAGTGGATTTGAACTCCCCTGATTGCATTGCAGCTGTTCACCTTGTCTGTCCCAGGGTGAAGAGCCTGCTGCGACGAGTGGAGGAGGAGTTTGCGGAGGTGTGCTGGCTGCTAGAGGGAGAGGCGCATTGTGTCCCCACCGCCGCCAACGTGCCCTGGACCGAGGTGCTGCAGGCCTGCGTCTCCTTTCGCCTCTCCACCCTGCCTTGCACCGAGGTGAGCACCTTTCTGTGTGGATGTTCAAATGTCTGTGTGCATGCATGTATGTAGAAATATGTGTATTGTGTGGGTATGTTTGTATCATCATGTCTGCGTATGGAGAGGGGGGGGGGGGAGAGAGAGAGAGAGAGAGAGAGAGAGAGAGAGAGAGAGAGAGAGAGAGAGAGAGAGAGAGAGAGAGAGAGAAGGGGAGGAGGGAAGGGAGTTTCAGATATAGTTGTATTTTGCATGTGTGAAGATTTTTTTAATTCAAGGACCACTGGAGGATAGACACATTTGTCTTAATTGTATGTTTTTGTAAAATAAATGGTTGGTTGGTTGGATCTTTAGGTTGGGTTGGATTGGATTATCTAGTGGCTTAAGGGAAAAAATTCAATAAAAATTTGCTTAATTAAAATTTGTTTCTTAGTAAATGCATTTTCATACACAAACACACACACACAAACTTGCACATATGCATGCATATATACACACACACTTGCATGCATGCACACACACAAGCACACATGCATGAACTCTCACAACCACATACGCAAAGACCTGGAAATTCACTAACCATTCATGGATGTGAAAACCCACTGAATTGTCCATAAGAAAAAAAGATTGCAGGAGTCATCACATGTTGTGTTGACATCATTGTGAAGCAGTTGTTTGGATTTGGCTGCAAACATCAAAGCTTCCAGCGACTCATTTAGTGGTAATGAATGTTTACTTTTTGCACACATAGAAATAGCAGGCTAGAGTGAGGATGGAGAACCTGCTGCTGGGGGTGTGGGGAAGCGGCACACTACAGAGGAAAGGACTGTCTGGTGGACAGTGCTGTGGGGAGCAAGTGCTGAGAAAGGACACGATCAGGACAGGGAAGACCAGGGAGGAAGTGTGGGACCTCTCATGCACAGCATCCTATTGTGACCTGTTGGCAGCACCACCCACCACACAAAGCCCCCCAATCAGCAGGAGTGTACTTGTCATGCAGTTCCCATGTGGCAGTTCCCATGTGGTGTTCTTGAGACAAACTCGTGTTGAGAAATACATACCTCTTCTTCTCCAGGGAGAATAACATGTGGTCAAAACATGTGCAGGGGGAGGAGGGGGGTATAGGTCAGACAGCCTGATATCCTGAGTGGTCGTCAAAAGAAACAATTTATGACTGCAATTTTCAGTACCTCTGTAGAATACTGTTTATCCCATTCCCAGATTTGGCTGTGGGTATAGCGCTGCTAAGGGTTAATTGTATCTGTGGCCAGTTGCTGGTATGCAGTGTGTCAATCAGTTGTTGCACTGTACCCCATTACTTCATGCTGCTTTGCCTTTTGTGTAGCAGGAAGGACAGGAGCTGGTGGTGGCCTACGACCAGTCAGAACTGGACAACTTCCATCCCCCAGAACTGTGGAGCCAGCTCTCCCATCAGCCTGACCCTGTCTCCTCTGGTGAGTGTGTTGCTTCCACTGTGTGTGTTCACACTCTCTTTATATCTCTTCTCTTTATCTGTATATCTGTCTCATTACCTTTATCACTCTCATTCTCTTTCTCTCCCCCACTCTCTCTCCCTCCCCCTCTCTCTCCACCTAAGCACAACCTTCTTGGGCAGTAAAAGAATATGATTGAAAAGTGAAGGTATTTGCATTGAATCGAATATATATACCTGATAAGAAAAAAAAGAAATGTAGAAGCTTGTATTGACTGCACTGCTTCATGCGTGTCTTTCCCTGACCTTGAAATAGTCATTCATTGTCTTATCTCTCCTCGCACTGCAACCAAAATGTAGCATCTGCATTCTTTCCATTTCGTTTGGTTTCGTCTTTCTCACATAGTTGGTATGTCGCTGAATGAGACGGTGGCTGAAGCTGTTGAGCGGCACCGCTTGGAAATGAGGAACCCTCCGTCTTCTGCATCAACTTCACCGAGCAGCGAGGAATCTCCTGCTCTGCCCCGAGGTGAGGGATCTGGTCGGGACTGGCTGGAGGGGGACAGGACACCAAGCCATGTGGCAGAGGTGAGGGCCTCCCTAGACCAACTCAGCTCCCGGATGCAGCGTCTCAAGGCAGAGGAGGGTCGCTATGAAGACTACCTTCGCTCTGTGCTGAATGGCAGCAGCCCCACAGAGGGAAGGCTGACAGAGAGGGGGAGAGACTTGCTTGTCGGACCTCAACCCAACTTTCCGCTTGGGACCGAGGGAGATGAGAACTCCCTGTCCCCCTCTCCTCCGCCACGATATCCCCGCCATGGCAACACCCTAGACAGCAAGATGGAGGCACTGCTCTGTGACATAGAGAGCAACAAGAAGGCCAATGAGCTCTTCCTGAAGAAGCTGGAGGTGCTGGCTTCTTTGTGATATTCATCCACCTATCATGGAGTGGTCATTGGGAAACTGAGTGACTGCTCTGTGGACTGCATCAGGCAAAAACAGCACATATTGTAGAACAGACTGTGATGTTGGTGAATAATCTTGCCATCATCGGTATCATTTGAATGGGCTGTCTGATCTGCCGAGTGTTGCATAGACCATCCTTTGACAAATGAATAGGATTTGTCATCCTGCTATGTGTGCCTAGTGCATGATTTGCATCTGTGTGGCAGGCGAGCTTGGAAGTTTATGACTATCTACATGTAAGCAAAAGTATCAGATTGCTGGATGCACTGGAAAGGATTGAATGACAAGAGACTGCTGTAATGGGGAAGGGGTGGGTGGGGAATTCTAAGTGTTGGTGAAACTCAGTTGGAGATACATTGTGTGGGATTCTCCGTCTTCTTGATGCTGTGGCGAGAGCTTTCTACATGAATGTGCACTCAACTTCGTGTAATTGCTGAGGCTACACAACGCACTCAGCAAAGCCTGGACGGGAATGTATTCAATATTTTTCATCTCTAGATGTTGACAGAAAAAAAGCATAGCATGACTCTCACAAGTGCTTTGAACTGTTTTAAAAAATCAAAATGTGTGTGTTGTCTAGGTTGATGTATTTTTCACCTAGATGCTCAAAATGTTTCTCCATTAATGGCAAGTTTTCAATGTGAAGACACATGAAAACAAGACATTTGATATGAGAAAACAAGCACTGCATATCTGTAGCATTGAAGTGACAATGTCACTTTACTGAGAATCTAATAGGAATTCATTCTAGTAGTGATGCATGCTCTTAGTGTCTAGTATGCAAGGTGCTCTCGACACTGTGTCAACTCAGCACTTGACAAAGCTCAGACCTTTAGTGAATTTTATGTACACCAGACACAGGCATCCAAGTTGTAACCTTGGAATTCCTTTGTGGTGCCAATTGAGAGAGAGAAAAAGGACATCAACTAGCATGCAGATGTTGATTTTATTATTATGGAGAGCTACTTCCATTTTGATGCTGTACAGGTTAGAAAACTTTAAAACTTAAAAGAACATTTTTTTCTGCATGATTATTACATTATTAGCAATTTCTTTTAATTGTATTGTTGATGATGTATATATGACTGAAAATAAACATGTTTTTCTGTACCAAATCTTTATGTTTGCAA
Source organism: Theodoxus fluviatilis (assembly GCA_034096865.1). Classification (NCBI taxonomy): domain Eukaryota; kingdom Metazoa; phylum Mollusca; class Gastropoda; order Cycloneritida; family Neritidae; genus Theodoxus; species Theodoxus fluviatilis. Next base: position 308,582 of record JAWQFJ010002258.1, read on the forward strand.
GACCTTTACAGATTTTATTTCATTTTGAAAGAAAAACATGGTAGCCTCCCTACAAGCCTTTGTGATAGAGAAAGCCTTCTACTTCTAGTCCTTCAAAGGTGGACTGTATGTTGATAGCAAGGAGACAACTCTGGATCCGTGTCATTCATACAACTGGAAAAATGTCTACACTTTTTCTAGAGGTATCAATAAGAAACAAACACACGACAAACACCAAAATCAAAGTCTTTCGGGCACACGCCCTTCTTCAGTGAACGTTACAAACATAAATGATGCAACCGGTGACGTAAAAAAACTTAAGAATGACATGACGTAGGCACTCAAAACTCTCCCTCTCTCTCTCTCTCTTTCTCTCTATTTATCTCTATATCTTTAACTTTCTCTCTATAACTCTCTCTCTCTCTCTCCCTCTCTCTTTCTCTCTCTCTATATATCTCTCTATCTCCCTTCAACTTTCTCTCTATTTCTAACTCTCTCTCTAACTCTCTCTCTAAGTATTCATAGTTCAATCCATCTATCTCTCTCAGTCTAACACATTCAGTCCTTCAGGGTAGTTGGTGTGCAACTTGAAGCGCCAGAACTTCTCTCTCCGCTTTCTGATGTTAGCATCGTCCACATGTATCTTCTCGATTATGGTCACTCTCATGTGGGATAGGCAATGCCCAGGGGACCTGAAGTGCTTAGCCACTAGGGTGTCTAAGTCATTGCGGATGGCGTGCGTGTATCCGTAAAACCTTCTGCGGATTTTCTAGAGGGAAAGTAAATCTAGGTTCCTATGCAGTGATCAGCAACATCTCACTGAGACCCCGGGCAGGTGTGTAGAGGACTAGCTTGGCACCAGTATAGGTGCTTGCTTTTATTTTGACCACCCACCCATAAACTGGGAACTTAGATTCAACACATCTTATCTTTCTTGGAAGCTTGCAACCAGGTGGTAGATAATCCTCAAAAACTAAATAAAAATTTTCCACTTCTGCCCCAACAATTATGCAAGTTTACTCAAGAGTGGGAAGATGAATTACCAGTTAACTCATAACAACCTCTTGCATAACTTAATTGTCTCCATTACAGTCCTGAGAAAATTAAGCAAATGGCATCAATATTATTCACTGTGACGCAAGTCGGCAAGGCCGGCATTGGGCAGAGTAGGACGAAGCAAGGTCAAGTCACTATGTTTGTTTTTTGATGCCTTGTCATCATACACCATCATGCCAAATTGGGTGTTGATAGACTTAATAGTCTCCGAGAAAAATCCAACGTTTGTGAGTCAAAAACGAGTAATGTCTCACTACCAATCAGTGCCCACCTTAATACGTCAATTAGAGGCATGTAAGAAAGTGCTTGTCAAGCATCTGAACCTCATGACCAGAGCCCTAGATGTATTGTGATTGTCCACCACAGCATGAGAGGGATGTCATATTAGGAGTTTCTGCACCATGAGAGGTGCAAGAAGCTTGAAAATAAGAGGAATTGCGACAACATTTTGAGCTATTGAAGGCTGGTACCCACTGTTATGAGCATGCTAGAAATGGGCTTCAAAATTTAGGCAATGTTTTTTATGCAATGTTGTCATTGTGATGGCTATTTTGCATTGGGATATCGGCTGACCAGCTACTAATGGAAAAAATGTTTTTAAAAACTATGCAACACATGGCTGATCTGGTTACAGCTTATCACTCATGTGCAGACAAAATACTGATTTCTCAATGAAATATCTATGTCTGTTTCTGTAGGGTAAAGGTCAATTTTTGCAGAATACGCAAAATCACTGAATTTGACAAACCCAAGGTAGTGGTATAAACAAATGGATGGAGGTTCCAAACCCATCAAAATCTCACATTTGACCTAATAACCCATCGCACTATGTTAGGCTGATATCTACAAATGAGGTTAGGTGATGTATGTCTTATTTTAGAATGGAGGATCATGATTGTCCTTGCCATGATTATTCTTCAGGAAGTGTATTATTTCAAAAGCAGCATCATGCAGAATTGCAAGGAAACAAAAATCACATACACTTGGGTAGGACATTTAATATGAAATAAAATGTAAAAATAATTCACCATATTTTGCTGTTGGATTTCTTTTTCCCTACAAAAATTTCGTGAGACTGACATATGCATAGTCAACACTGGTTTATGATGTTCAGAACATTCTCAACTTGGACTTTGAAATCACACAACACTGACATTCACATGGACTCAGAAACACATTCACCAAATGGTGAGACTCCAATTTCTAAGAACACAACCTGATTCCAAAAACATCACACACACACCACACTCCTTGCAACAGACAATTACTAGTTAGCTTTATGGCTGAAATGAAACACACAAAAAACACATACACAAACTGGTAATAAGAAAAGAGTGTAACTACATGGAAATGTTTTAAACTGATTGATGAATGGTAATGCCATGTCTGTCAAGGAGAATTAGAAGCATTTGTATCAGCACCAAACTGCAGTTGGTAGATGATGCTAAATAAGACTGCCATTCCTGGTTACCAAGTCTCACTCCTGGTTACCAAGTCTCACTCCTGGTTACCAAGTCTCAGTCCTGGTTACCAAGTCTCACTCCTGGTTACCAAGTCTCACTCCTGGTTACCAAGTCTCACTCCTGGTTACCAAGTCTCACTCCTGGTTACCAAGTCTCATTCCTGGTTACCAAGTCTCACTCCTGGTTACCAAGTCTCATTCCTGGTTACCAAGTCTCATTCCTGGTTACCAAGTCTCACTCCTGGTTACCAAGTCTCACTCCTGGTTACCAAGTCTCAGTCCTGGTTACCAAGTCTCAGTCCTGGTTACCAAGTCTCACTCCTGGTTACCAAGTCTCACTCCTGGTTACCAAGTCTCAGTCCTGGTTACCAAGTCTCAGTCCTGGTTACCAAGTCTCAGTCCTGGTTACCAAGTCTCAGTCCTGGTTACCAAGTCTCACTCCTGGTTACCAAGTCTCAGTCCTGGTTACCAAGTCTCACTCCTGGTTACCAAGTCTCAGTCCTGGTTACCAAGTCTCACTCCTGGTTACCAAGTCTCATTCCTGGTTACCAAGTCTCACTCCTGGTTACCAAGTCTCACTCCTGGTTACCAAGTCTCACTCCTGGTTACCAAGTCTCAGTCCTGGTTACCAAGTCTCAGTCCTGGTTACCAAGTCTCACTCCTGGTTACCAAGTCTCACTCCTGGTTACCAAGTCTCACTCCTGGTTACCAAGTCTCACTCCTGGTTACCAAGTCTCACTCCTGGTTACCAAGTCTCAGTCCTGGTTACCAAGTCTCACTCCTGGTTACCAAGTCTCACTCCTGGTTACCAAGTCTCACTCCTGGTTACCAAGTCTCACTCCTGGTTACCAAGTCTCATTCCTGGTTACCAAGTCTCACTCCTGGTTACCAAGTCTCACTCCTGGTTACCAAGTCTCAGTCCTGGTTACCAAGTCTCACTCCTGGTTACCAAGTCTCAGTCCTGGTTACCAAGTCTCACTCCTGGTTACCAAGTCTCACTCCTGGTTACCAAGTCTCACTCCTGGTTACCAAGTCTCACTCCTGGTTACCAAGTCTCACTCCTGGTTACCAAGTCTCAGTCCTGGTTACCAAGTCTTCCGCAGAATCTAAGGCAGGGAGGGGACTCCTCCAATACAAACTTTCACTTCTCTGATCTATGTCCTATATTAATTGTTATGCCACTCAATCAAATGCCTCTTTCAAACGTCCAGTATATGCTGGAGTATTCTGCTAAAAGGGAACGACATTGCACAATCTCAAATGAGGTGAATTGTTTACATTCATGAATGCTAAGACTGCAGAACTTCAATTCCTGATACAAAAATTGAAGTTGGTGTTCTAATGCCAATGCAATCACTTTCTTGCTAGCTCCCCTTGAACACAGCAGTGCAAGCAACCAGCAAACTACCACACTTCGGGTGAGTCACAACCTATACAAGACTTACACCTACAGCAACTGCACACATAACACAGTTGCAGCCCAGACAGGTGGGATGAACCAGGCAAGCAACATCTGATATGTGAGAGAAATTCCTGCCTGCACCAGATGCCCTCTGGAACCCCCGAGTGCTGCTCAGAGACACGATTGGACAAGTTACTGGAGCAGGTCCTGACAGCTCTGCGGCCAGGTTCCAGTGGAGGCTGTCTCACACCAAAGCCACCACATGGAGAGCTCAGCTCCGCCAGAAGCAACCAACACATGCTTGAACACAAGTAGCTTGCTTCTGGCTGCTCTGGAAGCCTCTGGCAGTGCTCCATGTAACCACTCACCATTTGACATGTACACATCATAAATGACAACACATTAGTCGCCTAGAAGCCAGGCAGTAGTCCAGAAGTCACGAGAACTTTGGGGCTGGCAGGACTTGCACATATGATAGACAAGAACACATGCTCTCCACCAGCCATTCAGTTGGACAACATGCACAGTGACAAATGACAGTCAGATGTACTGACATACAGTCAGAAGACACTGAAATGATTACTTGTGAGTAGAAACAACTCCTCCGTCCCTCCCTCTCCCTCTCTCTCTCGCTCTCTCTTTCTCACACACACACACACACAAACACTCACTCAAATACACTCATTACATCCACAGCAAAACGGTGATATACTGCAAAGTGCATCCACCGCCCTATAAGACCTCTACTGGCTTCCATAGGTCACCCACTACCACAGCATGCAGTCTGTCTACCTGCAGTTTCAGACCAGCACAACATCAAATACTGTGTCATAAGTCGACCTAGCTTCTCTGTGACTGTGGTTTTCCAGTAGCAACATTGGGTGCGCTTGATTGAACCGCAGGAATCCGCCGGCAGCGGTTCGGCGCCACGTGACCGGCGAATCAACAGCATTCGTGGCAATCGAGCGCTTTCGGCTGATCAACATGGCGGCACAAGTGTGTTGTTTGGAAGAGCTACTAGACAGCGGTAGCGATGATGAGGTAATGTGCTGTCTTCTTGGTTTATGGCAAGGTTTGAGGTTATTGTGTAAATTGAAAATGTCCATTACCACTACCTATGCCCTGATAAGTGACTCCTGAGCCTAGCGCAGTCAAAACCCTATATACACTAAGACCACGCACTCAAGCGATTTTCCCTTACGCAAAGGGAGGTCAGAATGTAGAGTTACAACCCCTTGCCAGAAAATTTTCAATTCGAACTTAATGCAGGATTTCTCACCGTCAACCACACATCGTGTACACTATAAAGAAAAAAATCGTAATCTATTTCAATTGACCAGCGGAGATTGCAGCAAGGTGACAAATTAAGGCACACATGAGTCAGCAGAGAACGAATTATCGAATATTTTCAGTGCTGAAGCGTCACAAAACATAAACCCTAGTCTGGTCGTCGCCATCTTGGATCTTCGTTCGCCGCAGAAAACCTGACGGCAGACCCGGCGGTTCGCCGGGTGATCCGTCGGTCACATGACCTGAAGTAATCGAGCGCAACTAAAAATCCGGCGGTGCGCCGTCTCGTCCGCTGGTGGATTCCGCCGGACCAATCGAGCGCACCCATTGTCTAAAGAGTGAAGGGAAGCCAGCCCCTTCCAGCTACATCATCCATGAACCAGTGAGACTTCAGCCTTATGTTCCTGCCTATACATGTATATTCTGGCCATGTCAGCCTGCACACAGTTGTTGCAAATGCAGCTTAGCGACCATTACAGCGGAAATCTGGAGTTGTTTGATCATGCATTCTCTCTCAGGTCTCAAACTGTCTGGTGTGGAGTCATGTCCTGTGGGCTGTGAATGTGTGCTCATGTCTGTGTGTTCTCTACCTGTTCACTACCATTATTGTGTGTTTGCTTATGTGTGTGTGTGTGTGTGCATGCATGTGTGTGCACACACTCATGTGAATGTATGTATATGTGTGAGCATCCATGTGAGCGTGTGTGCATGCATGTGTGTGTGTGTGTTTGCATGTGTATATGTGAATGTTTGAATAAATGTCCTTATGCATGTATCCATGGATGTGTAAGTCTATTCCTCAGCCCATCTCTGTGTGCATGTGTTTCAGTGTTCCTGTGAGTGTATATTTCTATCTGCACCTGTATATGTGTGACCTTGTGTGTATGCATGTGTGTATGTATGCGTGTGCATATGTGTGTGTGAAAGCCTGTGTGTGTATGCATGTGCACATGTGTCAATGTGTGTCTATCCATCCATCTAAACGTACATCCTACTGTCTGTTTGTCCATCTGCTTGTCTGTCATGTCTTCCCTTTTAGAGTCTAACATATCTGAACCTCAAACACATATGACGCAGCCTACCACTACAGGAGACTCCCATCCTCTGTCAGCTCTGCCAACTAACACTCAGCAGTGACCTTCTGTGACCACAGAAAAAGAAACCACAGCAGGAAAACTGCATGGCAGAGCTGTAGGCAGGCTAGCATCAAGAACTGAGGAACTCCTTGAAGCCGTCAAAGTCCCTGAGCAGCTGCTTGGCCTCCTGGAAGATCTTGGCACCAGAATCTGACTTCACTCTTTGGTTTAGCTCCATCAGGCGTCGACAGAAGTCCTTGAGCTGCTGCTCACAGCTTGGCGGCAGCCTGCATGGGGAAGAAGACATCATGGAGGAGGATGGCTGGAAAATGCACAGAGTTGGACAGGAATAAATTCTGGGTGATATGATTCTGATTGAATTATCTTTATCCAGGAGACTCCCAAACAAATCCAGAGGAAAAATCAACATCCACATCTTATCTGTTGGTTTGTGTTGTTTTGCTCCTTGCTCTTCCGATGCCAGCAGCTCTCTGGCAAATCCAAGCTGCTGCTGCTGGTCCTCCTCCGCCGCTGCCACTGAGGCACCTGCTACTACTATTGCTTTAACTACTTGTATCATCATCATCATCATCATTGTTCTCCTCTGCCGTTGGAACTCACCCAGGGCCCACACAGTCGCTGGAGGAAGACTTGACTTCACGCAGCAGGAGCATGGTGGCAGTGGATGCATGGGCCAGGATCTGGGACAGTGTGTTGTGTGCCACTTCACGCTCTGCACCGTCTTGCTTGGCACATTTGCTCAGGCACTCGCCGCATCCTCCAAGCTGTTCAAAAAGCCGTCGGAAGCTGCCGGCCTTCTCCGCACCATTGCAGCCTGGAAAAAAAGTGCAGGGAAGAGCTATAGAAACTAGTGGGCTCTACTGATTGGGAGGGGGACTGATAGCTGTAGTGTTATTGTGTGTGTGTGCATGTGTCTGTGTGTGTGTGTGAGTGTGTGTCTGTGGGTGTGTGTGTGTGGCTGTGAGCGTCTCTGTGTGTGTGTGTGTGTGTGTGCGTCTGTGTGTGTGTGTGTTTGTGTCTGTGTGTGTGATTTTGTCTGTGTGTGTGTTTGTGTGTGTGCTCATGTGTGTGTGTCTGTGTGTGTGTGTATATCTGTGTCTTCATGTGTGTGTGTGTGTGAGTCTGTGTGTGCATGTGTGAAATGGGAGAGTTGGAGGTAGTGGTGACAATAGTGGTAGTGATGATTGGGTGAGATGGGGGCCATGGAGGTAGGTGGTGCTGGTGGTGGTGGTGGGAATGGGGGATTAGCAGCAAGAGAGAGTGGGGGGTGGGGTGGGGAGGGGGGGGGGGAGAGGGAGAGAGAAAGGGGTCTCAGTATTGCAGGTAGAGGTGTGATGGCCTCTGATGTTGACAGCAGTGGTGTTTTAGTGGTGGTGGTGTGCTGGTGTGGCAAGGTGGTTGTTATCATGGGTTGCAGAGGAGGTGCTGGTGATGGTGGTGGGAGATGTGCTGGTGATGGCGGTGGAATGGTGGCAGTGATAATGATGTACATTCATTGCATACATGTTTGATTTGACCCACAACAGAAAATAGTTATTTATTTTTTTATAAATTGTAAAAGAAGGAGAAGATGACTGACCTTTGATTTTGATGAGCTGCCAGTCTGCCTCCTCCTTCACCACCTGAAGACGCTGGGTGTGGTTGCCGCCATCACAGAACTCTTTCCTGGCCTTGGCCAACATGGCCGACACCTTATCCCCCGCCTCTGTTACCTTGGCCACGCTGATGTGCTGAAGGCAGAATGCAACTTCCTTTCAGGGCATCTAAAAAAAACTTTCTTCTGTATGTGTCAACTCTAGCAGTGTTAAAAGAGAAAAAAAATCATTCTGACAAATGTCCCATCCAGTGGCTGCTCTGGTGTCGAAACATTCCTCCCTTCCATTCAGCACTGTACTGCTGTATCTGGAAACTTAAACAGTTCACAACACTAACAGTTTGCAATAGTTCAGAAAGAGCAAGTGTTGAGCAGGGAATATGGCCACAATGTCTGCCCTGAAACACTTCTAGGGTTCAGAAGTAAACAATAATAACAACAACAATAAAAAGGCAACCCCCCAAAAAAGTTATGGTTAAGGTAACATGGGGGAAAAAGGTAATTTTTATCCTAAAATTAGTTTTAGGAGGATTAACATGAGTCACTGTTTTGCCTAATCTTAACTGGTCGACAGCAAAGGGAGTGAATCTGGGTAGGCCTGACGACGTCATAGACCTCCCAGATAACGCACAAAGCCACCGCAGTGCTCTCCCCTTCCCCCTTATAAGCCCGTGCTCCCGAGGCCAGAAGCTCAGTTTACTTCTTCAAGTGCTTGGCGAGTTCCTCCTTGCGGGGCAGGTTGGGAGGGTCTCCCACAGTGACTCATGTTAATCCTCCTAAAACTAATTTTAGGATAAAAATTACCTTTTACTCCGATTAACATGAGTCACTGTTTTGCCGAATTCCGAATAGGAGGGGGGTAAGGAGGTAAGAACTCGCTCCACTGACCAGCGCCCTAAGAGTTAATATAGCTGTTAAACAAGAGAAGGAGGTTAAGGACTTGTACTATACCACTGCACAAGTTGAAGGACAGCAAAGGGAGCTAAGAAGATGCTGGTCAGGGAGACAAACTGCGCCGCCCAAGAGCCTCCGCTGGCAGGCGCAGGAGATGGGGCACGCGGACGCCATGCTCGCCAGCCATGTGTCTCAAATAAAAGCGTCCGAAGGTGCTGGCGGACGACCAACCAACAGACTTGGTGACGTCCGCCAAAGCTGCGCCTCTGTAAAGGGCCAAAGAAGCTGCAATGGCCCGCAGCTCATGAGCGGGTCGGTGGAGATCAGGGGACTGTACTGAAGCATCCCTGATCCCTGAGACAGGTGAATCCTCCGGTACTGAACCCGACGCTCCGCTCCGATGGGTAGCAGCTCTCGAGCCCTCCGGCCGGTCTGCTCCCGGGGAACCAGGAAATCTCCCTGACGCTGCCTCCGCAGCCGGGAGATAAGAAGGGTCAGTCTCCACTGACTCTCCTGTTCCCCTGCGCAGGGTCCGCCCCTCTCCAGGGGTATCCCGTGCGTCTTCACTCCTGGAATGGTCCGCCGCCCTCCGATACGCTTCCTCAATAAGGGACATAATCCACGAGGAAATCAGCTGCGAAGATGTTCGCGCTGTGCCCTGCAGCGGCAGAAAAAGCGGATCATCAGGCGTCCTGTTGTCCTTAGTGCGCGCAACGTAGCAGGACAGCGCTCGCACTGGGCAGAAAGTCTCTTCCCCAAGAGGCTGTAAGGTGTACTGCTGACTGCCAACCTCTGGTAACCTGTTCTTAGCGATAAAACCCGGGAAGGTGAGCAGCGACACAGACCCGTTCTGATTGAATCGCAGACATTCCCGTCTGGCGGAAAGGGCATGAATCTCACTGACACGGCCCGCTGTGGCCAAAGTGATTAAAAAAACAGTCTTCTTGGTAAGTCTTTCAGCGGCTCAAAAGGCTCATGAGCCAAAAAATTCAGTACGAGATCAATATTCTACATAGGAAACAAACGTAATGCCCTGGGTCGGGTTAAACTGAAATTGTTTAAAAGACGGGTGATGTCCCCATCAGTCCCCGGGTCGGGTAAACCACACAAACTGTAGACACGGGCTATAGCAGACCGATAGCCCTTGATTGTCGAAGGCTGCAACTTCTTGACCTCAAAGAGGAACAAGAGAAAATCCGCAAGACGGGCTGGAGTCAAGGCAAACGGGTCCAACCCCCTCGACTGGCACCATTGATCGAGCCCTCTCCACTTGGCGTCGTACACCTTTAAAGTGGAGCCCCTGCGATCCCTAGTGACTCTCTTGACCACAGCATCCGAGAATCCTCTGCCCTCAACTGCCCTCCTAATAGTCTGAAAATGTGAAGGTTCAGACCGTCGACGTCCGGGTGAACGATATTGGAGCCCGGCTGACTCAGTAAGTCCACTCTGCAAGGCAATTTCCTCGGAATCTGAACTGAGCGGAGCAGCAGCAGAGAAATCCATGACTTGTTCCACCTGAGTGGAGCTACCAAAGTCATCTCGCAGTGGAACTGTTCCAGATGTCGAACCACTTGCGCAATGAGAGGCAGAGGGGGAAACGCATACAGGTCCAGACCTGTCCAGTCCATCGAAAGGGCGTCGACAGTCACAGCTGCGGCATCTGGCACAGCGGACACATACCTCGGCAACCTGTTGTTGAATCTCGTTGCAAACAGGTCGATAGACATAGCGGGGAAAAGCTGATGAATCCTGGCAAACACGGCCGGGTGCAGCCTCCACTCTGTTGGCAGTGCTTGAGACCGAGACAGTCCATCTGCCATCACGTTCAAACGCCCGGGAATGTGACGAACCAGTAGATGGATACCCGCTGCATGGGCAAACTGTAACAGATTCATCGTGAGCAAACAGAGGGAACGAGAGTGAGTGCCTCCTTGATTCTTGATGTGAGCCACCACTGTTGAGTTGTCGGTTAGCACCATCACGACATGGCCCCGCAGCCTGTCCTTCCACATGCTCAGGGCATTTAACACTGCCATCATTTCCAGATCGTTGATATGACGGCAGCGTTCCTCGGCTGTCCACAGTCCTGAGCAGACCTGGAAGTCTGGGAGGAGGTGAGCGCCCCAGGCTGTCATTGATGCGTCCGTGCATAAGGAAATGGTGGCAGTCTGCATCTGCAATGGTACTCCCGTCATTAACCATGTCTGATTCGTCCAAGGATGCAGGGCTTGCTGTAGCATGTCTGACACAACGAGGCTCTGATCCCACAAGCCGTCGCTCTGTCGCCATAGATCGCTCAGGGCCCACTGAATGGGCCGCACGAAGAGCCGCCCCAAAGGAATCAACTCCCCTGCTGCCATGCACATCCCGATCACCTTCGAGATGACTCTGGGGGAGGAGCTGTCCGAAGCAAGGAGCTGCTGTACTGCGTCCGTCAGCTTGACCACTCTCTTCTGCGGCAGTCTCACTAGTCCAGCTGCCGTATCGAAGTGCATTCCCAGATGAGTGAATACCTGTGAGGGTCGAAGGTCTGACTTCGCAACATTCACCAAAAACCCCAGACTCTGCAGTATGTCTAGGAGAAACTGGAGATCCGCTGAGAGAGTTGCAGGGTTCGCGTTCTTCTGTAAAATGTCGTCCAGATAATTCGAGACTTCTGACGCCGTCTCTCGACGCACGTACTCTACCACTGTGTCGATGAGACAGGTGAAAATCCATGGACTCGTGCTGAGACCGAATGGGAGAGAACGAAAAACGTAAACCTTGCCGTCCATGGCAAATCTCAACCACTTGCGCGTGGACCTGTGCATGGGCACATGCAGGTAGGCGTCTGACAGGTCTATACTGACTGCAAAATCTCTGGGGCGCACTGACCGCCTCAAAGCCCTCGTGGTTTCCATCCTGAAGTGCGGAATCTCGATGTGTTTGTTGAGAAGGGAAAGGTCTATTACTGGTCTCCATCGCCCGCCTGGCTTCGGTACGACGAAGAGGTGGGAATAAAAGGCAGGGAGAGACGTGTTGTGCACTTCCTCGATCGCCCTCTTCCGCAATAACGAATCCACCTCCTGTCTCGGCAGCTGCCCTCAGCGGATCTCTGGGTAACTGAATCCAACGAGGGGAGGAGGAAAGGGGAGGTGGGCAGGTTAAGGAAATTCGAGCACCCTCCTTCACCACTCTGAGAGACCACGTTGCTCTGGGGAAAAGGTCCATCCATCTTTGGTGGAAGAGAGCTAGGCGACCGCCGACAGGACCTGGGGCTGGGACTGAGGCTGGGAGTGGATTGCTATTTGGCATTAGTGACTGTGGCAGAGGTCTTACCGCCACGACCTCCTCGGTAGGAGTAGCCTCCGCGTCTGTTGCTGTAGGAACGTCTTCCGGAACGCTGGCCATGAAAGGAAAAGTTCTGAGCAGACTTGAAGGAAGTCTTGGCTGAAAATCTGGAATCCCGCCGTTTCCGAGAGGACAAGATCTTGGTGGTGATGGTGGCCACTGAATTGTTATGCTCATCCAGTGCAGCCTGTGCTTCCTCGCCAAAGACTCTGTCAGACAATAGAGAAGAGAGGCTAGATTTGCGAAGGCAGGTGGCATCTCTGGAAACTTCTGTCTGGATAGCGAGCAGCATATCTCTTCTCAAGAGGTTGAAGTTAGTCAGAGACTGCGAAGATAGGACCAATAAGTGATTAGCTGCCTCCTGCATGGCCTGGGTTGCCTGGTAGAAATCCTCCATCTGTCGCTCAGAGGAAAATCCCTCTTCCAACACGGACTGTTGTGCCTGCGCAATCATGTAGGCATAGGAGGAGACATGAAACTGATGCAAGGCTGCAGATTCCACCGTGCGCAGAGACCTGTCCGTAAGCTCCAACCGCAGGTGGGCATTAGGAGCCAGCGAGAAAGGGTCATAACGGCGTGAGCCAGCAGACCAAAGATGGAAATCCGGAGCATAACTTTTCGGGAAAAACTCCAACGCCGCGGCGGTAATCAGGTCGGAATGAGAGGACAGATGTCCTTGATGGACTGCCGAAGAAAATTGCTCGTGCAAGTCTGCAGCTTGCTTCGGGACAGGGTGGAAATAGGTGGACGCGTCTAGCGCGCTGGGTGCGGCTAATTTCCTTGCGCTACCCTCTGGTCGCGCGGTGAACTCTTTGGGAGGAGTCGACTCGAGAATAAATTTCCACCCACCTCGTACCAGAGCGGAACACACCGCTGAACCCTCGCCGGTCTTTTCGCCCTCAACTTCTTGATGAAAGCGGTCCCCCTTGTCTACTTGGGAAGGTAGAACGAGTTTTCTCGAGACAGGCGAGCCACGCGGAGTGCCAGAACTCAATTCGTCCGACGACGTAGATGAGGAATGAACATGGCGACTGCGACAGCGAAAACGAGGCTCCTCGCTACGGCGTCGTCTGCTATGCCTAGCAGCAGAAGGTGACCGAGAACGCTCGCGACAGCGGCATCTTCCAACTGAACGTTCGTCCTCAGAACTCCGGTCGTCCGACCTATAGCGCTTTCTCTTCCCCATATTCCACATAGTGCTTCCTGACTTGTGTCGACCTTCTAGCTAAGAAGTAAACTGAGCTTCTGGCCTCGGGAGCACGGGCTTATAAGGGGGAAGGGGAGAGCACTGCGGTGGCTTTGTGCGTTATCTGGGAGGTCTATGACGTCGTCAGGCCTACCCAGATTCGCTCCCTTTGCTGTCAACCAGTTAAGATTAGGCAAAACAGTGACTCATGTTAATCGGAGTAAAATTAGTTGGTAGGTAGCCCTGACTTTTATCTTTCTTTTTTTTAAATAGGAGGCCAGATTGAGACTGCACATATGTGTGTGGGTGTGTGTACATGTGTGTTTTGAGAAATGTCATGTATACAGTAGATTCATTTTAACATAATAAAAATTAATGTTTCTTTCTTCGAAAAACACTTTTGTATTTTTATAGTGCTCATAGAGAAGATGGAACAGCATGCAGTTCAATATAGCTTTCTTTTTCTTCTCCCCCCCCCCCCCCCCCGAAAAAAAAAAATATATAAAATTTAAAAAAAATTAGACTCAGCAGGAAAAAAAATGGGTCGGTCAGGTTACTGTAACCACAACTTTTTTCCCCTTAATATCAATAACAATCATCATCATCATCATTAACAAAAACATCATAATCATCATCGTCATCATCATCATTATACTGTCACCTGGTAGGACTGCTGGCTAAGGGACAGCAGCTGGAGTGGCTAAGGAGTCCCACTCAGGCATGGCAGTAACTGCCACACACAAACTCTCAGGAAGTTGCAGTACAGATGAGAGGAAGTTGCAGTATGCTCTCCCTGCCTCCTCTGGCTCCTGTTGTCCTCCAGCCACCAGTTCCTCTCAGCTTCATCCCTCCTGATGCTCTCTTTGACAGCGCCTTTCTAACTCAGACCTGCCTACCCCCCCCCCAAAGGCCAATTAGGGAGATTCTGAAAAACAGGCCAGGGTTCAGGGGCCACCAAGGCCCCGGTGGAGTCCAGGGGCAACGCCCTGGTGGGAAGAAACAGGCCTAAATCGGGAGTCTCCCGAATTTTTCGGGAGAATAGGCAGGTCTGCTAACTGCTGTTGTCATCAGTGAGGCACTCCCTCTGACCTCCCAATAGAGTACTTGGTGCCAGGGCATAGACACAAGCATAGGTCCAATCCCACCCCACCCACGCTGACTGAACAGCTCTGCCCAGAGTAGGGGCACTTTGCTTAGCCTACCTAGTTGGCAAGTTAAAGGTTGGTGTCAACATGTGTCAAACATTTGACTGCCTATACATCTGCTTTGATAATGCCAACACATGTTGACCCCAGCCTATTCCTTGCAAGATCTTGCAAGGTTCCTAGCGTAAGCAACACGACCCCTATATATGGACCATGGCTATCTCCATTCTCAGAAGAGAAAGAGCTTCTTCAGACAGTGAGCTTCAAAATGAAATGCTCTTGTGTTAATTGGAGCAAGCGTGTTGAAAGAAAGACAACTTATAAAAATCAGCCCTTGTGTTAAATGTGTCAATAAACAGACAGCTTAATTTTTTTAACCCACTAATCTTTTATTACTTGAGAAATGAGTGTCCACAGAGAGTGACTTCCAAACGGACTGACCTTGTGTTGGATCATCAGCTTCCACATGGAGACTTCATGCAGCAGCGTCATGCCATGCACAGTGTGGCGGGACTTGATCTCTGACAGGGAGCCCAGCTGATCACACAGGCAGTAGATGCTGTCAAAGCTGTTTCGCAGCCTCTGCACCAGCTGTGTAGGGGCAAACCATGGTGTGATAATGACTAAATATGAAAATAGCCACAGCAAAGGAGAAGTTTTACAGGCTTCATATGTTGCATGCTAAGAAAAGGTGTTCAGTTTCCCACAAGGACCATGAACCACAAGGAACTCAGTAGAAAAGGAAAGCAAAATGATCATGAATATTTTGGGGGGGTGGGGGGTGGGGGGGGTGGGGGTAGTGGTGAAAAGGTGGAAGAGAGCATTGGCTGTGTGGAGAGTGAAAGAGAAGAAAGAAACCAGAAGCAATAGGAGAAGAATGGATGGATGGACGGACGGACGGAGTTTTACGGCCTATCAGCCTTTGTAGGCTATGTAAGGTCATTAAGGGCCCAGGGTCATCTAGAACATTGTGAAAATATTAATTTTCACACACCCATACATGTGTGGTGTTTATGTATAGAAAAATGATAGTATTTTCACACACAGTTGATGTTTTTTGCATAAGTTCAGTCATTTTTTCACAATCTAGGTTTTTCTAGGGGATAACTAGGTTGCTCGGCAGCCATTTTTTTACCTTTGGTTTTGGGTGCAATTTTCTCCGAGAACATTGTCAAAATTTGAAGAAATTTAAACTAATTTCTATGTTTTCCTAACATACTTACCAGTAGACAACCAGTGATATTATGACCTTGACCTCGAAAAAAGAATTAGCATAATTCTATACCCACACTGATTGGTCGAGACACAGAGCTAGGGACGCCGTGAGCAAAGGGAGGTAACTCCCAGTGCGCAGCGTCACCACACGCTCGTGTATAAATACAGTAGGCCATGGCACGACAGACCTCTTTGACACAGCTGAGACCCAGCAAATGCACAAACGGGGAGGTGGGTGGGACAGTAAGTTGTCTACTGGTAAGTATGTTAGGAAAACATAGAAATTAGTTTAAATTTCTTCAAGTTTTCCCATCATACTGACCAGTAGACAACCAGTGATATGATTGCCCAACGCTGGGCGGCGGGTTGTGCATAAACACCTGACCAAAAATAAACCACTCACCCTCAACACGAAGAGCCGAACCCGCAACAACCAACTTATTGATGCCAAAGGTGTCGTTGACACGACGAACTTGAACATCCCGCAGGTAATGGCGTGTGAACACACAGTCACTGCGCCAAAAAGCCGCTCTCATAAGGTGAGCCAAGGAGACATTCTAGGCAAACGCTACAGAGGTGGCAACCTTGCGGAGTTCATGAGTCCGAGAGGCACCGACGGGAGGATCAAGCAACGCATTCTTGTACGCATCCGTAATCAACACGCGTATCCAGCAAGAATTGACGTCTTAGACACCTCAGCGTGACGACGCGTAAGGGGCAGAAACAGTCTCCGTTTCCGAAGACGACGGGACTGAGTTCGAGCCAGGTAACATTGAGTGCACTCAGAGAGATGAAGCTCGATGCGCTCCCCATCGGCCAGAGCCAGCAGATCAGGGAACCAGGAAGCTCCAGGCCAGAAAGGCGCGACCAGGATCATGCGAGGACGCTCCAGGGCGACCTTGGCCAACACCCTCGGAAGAAGCCGCGTGGGAGGGAAAGCGCAGACTTTCATTCCCGACCACGACCTAGCAAAGGCATCCCGCCCGAGAGCCTGTGGACCATGCATAGGGGAGAAGTAACACGGCAACGCGTGTTGAACCGGGTGGCGAACAGATCCACCATCGGCTTGCCCCAGCGAAGCCGCACCTGCTCTAGAGCCTGATGCCTACAGTCCACTCTGAAGGCCGAACCTGATACATCCGGCTCAGGTGATCCGCCAGCAAATTCAACTTTCCAGGAATGAACTCCGCGGAAAAGAAATGCCATGGGAATCAGCCCAAACCAGAATCTCCCAGCTTTGAGAGACAGAGTCGTAGAGACTGTGCCTCCTAGACGCCCGAGATAACCGGAACAACCTGCGTACCCAGCAGATAAGCGACCTCCTCTTCCAACACCTTTACCCTCTCAGGGTGAAAGGGTTTAGGAAAAGCAAGAGGCTCATGTGACAGATGCGGAGGAGTCGTGAGCGGAATAATCCGTCCCGCACCACCCGCAGAATAGCGCTGTCGTGAACTTGTCGACGCCACACGGCATAAGCCCGTTGCAGAGCGTGTGCCCGCGTAGGAGAAGAACAAAGTCCGCGCGGCAGAAGACTGGAATCGCGCACCTGAAAAGGCCGAAACCCAGCCGCGCCACACGGTTCCTCACCGGAAGAGTCCACAGACAGAGAAAGATAGGAGCTTGGTCAACCGACCCAACGTCCCACCCCTCTTCCGCAGCTGCAGTGGAGCCACGGTCCGAAAACTGAGCGTGCCAACTGGCTGGACTCTGATCTGGTCGCTCTAGACTCGCCTTCCCTCCAGGAGAAACACAGTCTACGGCCACAGAGTCAGAACAGACAACAGACCAATGGCCGCGCCTCACTGCCCCTGTCGACCTTCCAGAATGACGGGGTTGAGACATGTCCATGCACAGGCAGGGGGGCAGCGTGGTGACCGGACCAGACAGCGTCTGCTGAATGACCGGAAGCAACGCCTCGCCGCGACCCCACCTCAGAGCACGACCTCACGTGAGTGTGGCGGGATTGTTGCACCACCCTGCTCGACCTGACGGGAGAGCGGGAGCGCGACCCAGAGGAACGCACGGGGCGAGGGGCGGCCTGATCACCGGACCAAACAGCGTCTGCTGAATGACCGGGAGCAACGCCCTGCCGCGACCCCACCTCAGAGCCCGACCTCAAGTGAGCGTGCCGAGGTTGATGCACCACCCTGCTCGACCTGACGGAAGAGCGGGGGCGTGACCCAGCGAAAAGCGCGGGGTGACGGGCAACTTGATTCCCATACCAAACAGTGTCTGCTGAATGGACGGGATCAGCGCTGTGTCGTGCCCCCACCACGGAGCACGATCTCGCGGAAGCGCGAAGGGGTCGGCTGCACCTGTCCCGGTCGACCCCCCGGGAACACAGGGCGGGCACAGGGACCGCCTGGAGCAGGAGGCGGCATGCTCACCGAACCAGACAGTGTCAGCTGAATGGACGGGATCAACGCTCCGCCGTCGCCCCACCGTAGCTCGACCTTGTGGAAGCGTGGTGGGGCCGTGACCACCGGACCAGACAGTGTTAGCTGAATGGCCGGAATCAATGTTCTGCCGTGGCAGACACCATACGTACCTGTCCGAGCTCGACCTGATGGGAGAGTGGGACGTCCTGCCGTCAGAGTGGCCGCACGGGGCGGGTGGCGGCATGCTCACCGAACCAGACAGTGTCAGCTGAATGGACGGGATCAACGCTCCGCCGTCGCCCCACCGTAGCTCGACCTTGCGGAAGCGTGGTGGGGCCGTGATCACCGGACCAGACAGTGTTAGCTGAATGGCCGGGATCAATATACTGCCGTGACAGACCCCATACGTACCTGTCCGAGCTCCCAGATGGGGGGCGGCATGAGCCAGGCCGAACAGTGTTAGCTGAGTGGCCGGGGTCAACGCTACGCCCAACCCACATACGTACCTCTCCGAGCTCGACCTGGGGAAAGCGTGGAGAAGGAGCCTCACCATCCTGCTCGATCTCCCGGAAGCACAGGGGCGGGGCACGTGTGACCGCACAGGGGGGGGGGGGGGGGGGGGGCGGCATGCTCACCGAACCAGACAGTGTCAGCTGAATGGACGGGATCAACGCTCCGCCGTCACCCCACCGTAGCTCGACCTTGCGGAAGCGTGGTGGGGCCGTGATCACCGGACCAGACAGTGTTAGCTGAATGGCCGGGATCAAAGTTCTGCCGTGGCAGACACCATACGTACCTGTCCGAGGGAGAGTGGGACGTCCTGCCGTCAGAGCTCGACCTCGCAGAAGCGTGGAGGGGGAGCCTCACCATCCCGCTCGATCTTCCGGAAGCCAGGGGCGGGGCACGAGTGACCGCACTCTACATACCTGTCCGTGGAACGCCTTCCCACAGAAAGCCACATCACGCCACTATCCAAGGGCGCGGGAACTGGCCACACTGACCCCACAACAACCGACCCAGCGGGAGAGGAGATAACAGATACTCCTGTTCCACTGGCCCGGGGAGACAGAGCCAGGGGAGGAGGCCGAGAGCGAACTCTGAGGGCTCACTCCCACCAGCAGAGAAAACAACTGTCGCCCAGTCAAGTGGCGACCGTTGCAATAGACGCGTGATGGAACAGCAACAGCCGCAAGCGAAACTTCCGCCTCTATGCCTGGTTTTCCAACACAGGCACAGACACGAAGCACGCGAAGTACATCTACGCGTGGAGGACGAAGCAGACGGAAGAGCAGAAGCACGCGTTCGTAAAGACCGCGTACCCCCTCTGCCCCCGACCTCGCTGCCCCAGTCGAGGCGACTCCA
This sequence comes from Theodoxus fluviatilis, assembly GCA_034096865.1. NCBI lineage: Eukaryota > Metazoa > Mollusca > Gastropoda > Cycloneritida > Neritidae > Theodoxus > Theodoxus fluviatilis. The sequence goes on from JAWQFJ010002258.1 coordinate 327,972, forward strand.
AATCCTGCACGCCACGAACACAACCCCGCGTGGGAAGTTCCGCCCTGACATGCAAGCTGTGTAACAGCCCCGACGCCGAGAAACGAACACACAGCCACACAGAAACATAACAGAAACATGCGAGACTGAAACTCCGTAGCGCCACCTATCGACACAGGAAAAGGAGTGGAAGCCTCGCAACCCGACCGATGCATGGACGCCAGAGAAGGAAAAGCAGAAACACGCACTCGTAACTGGTGAGAATTCCAACCTCCCCCCGACGTTGCCTCCACCGCCTTGCCAACGCCCGGAGAACGCACGCCGCTAACACGCGCAAACTAAATGACGGACGCCATTAAACGCTCACAGTCACAGCGAGGCGCCAGTCCCGAAGACTGAGAATGGCGCACAGCGCAGCAACAACGAACGCGAGACAGCAACAAGCGAAACAGCCGTCAGTAGGTGCTCGTATAACAAGCAATGACCGCCAACACAAGAAACGAGCGCATGCCGCAACTTCCAAGCGCCCATACCAGCGTTCAACAAACGCCAAAAGCTGCACGCCGTAACAACAGCGAACTCGAATACAACCAACAAGCGAACCCACCAGCCAATTGTACTCGCACGACGAGCAACGACACGCCAAACGCACCCGAGAACTAGCGTTTGCACGTCAGTGCAAAGCGCCCATTCCCAACGCACAAACAAGCGTTCAAAACAGCATACGCGGCGCATTCCGCCATTTACGAGTTCGGTAGCCACGCCACCGTCCTCGAATACGAGCGAACAGCCACCGAGAAAGCGCACGCAAAACAAACATAACTGCAAGCAAAACCCCCCAGCCTCGCGCGCACTGAACGCGGCACACGCTAAGCAACAGCAACACAGCGCGTGCACTCAACAAATCCCAGCTAACACACTGCCACACGAAGCGTCCTTTTAAATGGACGCCAACAGCGGCAACAGCCAGTAGAGAGCAACCGTCGCCCCAGTTTCCACCGAGGCGACCGTCACACTAGCGCGCGTAGTGCACGAAACAGACCTACGCCTGGACGACG
>JAWQFJ010002258.1:334008-349008 GCA_034096865.1 Theodoxus fluviatilis
ACTGCTGAGACCATTGGACCATTGCAACTGCAAACACATTTGACATCACCTCATTCAAACAATGTAGTGATTACATCAGATAGACATTATCATTAGCTGCAGTCGTAATGTAACATAACACAGCATAATGTATACTGTATTAATATGGAAATTGAAGTTACATTCACTGGCATTAGATAAATGGCTATGTACAACAGAAACTTCACAATGCAATACCAAAATATTGCAAACAAGAGTTTATATAAACTGAACAGGAATGTGATTGCACAGCCAGAGGTTAAGATTATATTGCAGTTGTCCAAATTACATACTGCCGGCTGAAGACGGGGAATTAATGACAATGAAGGAAACAACAAAACATCCTATAATGATGCTGTGTCTCAAATGAGGAAGCCCTCCACCTCAGAGATTGATGGAAGACCTACAGACAACAAAAGCCAGAACCCATGCAATGACAACCAAGTCACTACCAAGACATGGAGCTCCTGCAGGGCCCTCCCTAGGTGATGACAATAACAACAGCAACACCAATAACAACAGCAACAACAATAACAACAGCAACAACAATAACAACAGCAACAACAAAAACAACAGCAACAACAATAACAACAGCAACAACAATAACAACAGGAACAACAACAGCAACAGCAACAATAACAACAACAATAACAACAGCAACAACAACAATGGCAACAACAACAATGGCAACAACAACAATAACAACAACAATAACAACAGCAACAACAACACCACAACAGATGCAACACAGAGGCAAGTATCATTCACACTAGGTGTAGAAACCTTTTCAGATGACAACAATAGCACATAAGACAAAAATACATTTCACCACCACAGTCAAATTCTCCATCCCGAGCCAGATGTTCCAAGGTGACAGTACAAAGAAGCCAACTAGACTTGCATGGTTGCTGGACTCCATACAGATAACGGGGTATAAAGCTAAGGTTAAGGTAAGCAAACCAATCCTTTCATTTTAATAACTATCTCAACTTTATTATAACTATTAAGGCATTCAAGAGAGAAAACTAGACAGATAGAGAGAAAGAAAGAACTTGAAGGTAAACAACAAACGGCCTGCTGTCCCATCTTCCTGTGAGTACTGGGGAAATCCTGCCAGGAGACACTATTTTATATGGCATTTCCAGAATGTTCCAAAGAGAATCTGTCCCGTGTATAACACACACACATACATATACACATACATACACACACATACACACATACATACACACAAACACATACACACACTCACATGCACACACACACTCCCACACACACACACACACAAACACATACACACACAGAGACACACACACACATACATACACACACACATAAACACACACACGCATACACACTTACACACACATACATACACACACACACACACACAAACATACATATACACACACACACACACATGCACACACATGTACAAATACACACACATTCACACACACACAAACATAAATATACACACATACATACACAAGCAGACACACACACACACACACAGACACACACAGACACACACACACACACACACACACACACACCTACTCACACACATACTAATACACACACATACTAACACACACACATACTAACACACACACACACACACTACACACACACACACACTACACACACACAAACTACACGCACACACACACAAACACACACACAAACACACACATACACCCTCACATATATACTCACATACACACACACATACACACACAGACACACACTAACACACACACACACACACACTAACACACACACAAACACACACATACACACACAGACACACACATACACACACAGACACACACTAACACACACATACACACACAGACACACACGTACACACACAGACACTACACACACACACAAACTACACACACACACAAACACACACACAAACACACACACAAACACACACATACACCCTCACATATATACTCACATACACACACACTAACACACACACACACTAACACACACGCAGTCTCAATCTGACCTTCTTATATATAAAAAATAAAGAAAAAGAAATTAAGCCTACCTACCTCTCCATCTACCTACCCTGTGTCATCTGGCCATGTTACCTTGCCATCAACTTTTTTTCTTTGCCACACTACAGCAACATGACATCTGCCCTGCTGTTCATGCCACACTACAGCAACATGACATCTGCCCTGCTGTTCATGCCACACTGCAGCAACATGACATCTGCCCTGCTGTTCATGCCACACTACAGCAACATGACATCTGCCCTGCTGTTCATGCCACACTACAGCAACATGACATCTGCCCTGCTGTTCATGCCACACTACAGCAACATGACATCTGCCCTGCTGTTCATGCCACACTACAGCAACATGACATCTGCCCTGCTGTTCAGGCCACACTACAGCAACATGACATCTGCCCTGCTGTTCATGCCACACTACAGCAACATGACATCTGCCCTGCTGTTCAGGCCACACTACAGCAACATGACATCTGCCCTGCTGTTCATGCCACACTACAGCAACATGACATCTGCCCTGCTGTTCAGGCCACACTACAGCAACATGACATCTGCCCTGCTGTTCAGGCCACACTACAGCAACATGACATCTGCCCTGCTGTTCAGGCCACACTACAGCAACATGACATCTGCCCTGCTGTTCATGCCACACTACAGCAACATGACATCTGCCCTGCTGTTCAGGCCACACTACAGCAACATGACATCTGCCCTGCTGTTCATGCCACACTACAGCAACATGACATCTGCCCTGCTGTTCATGCCACACTACAGCAACATGACATCTGCCCTGCTGTTCATGCCACACTACAGCAACATGACATCTGCCCTGCTGTTCATGCCACACTACAGCAACATGACATCTGCCCTGCTGTTCATGCCACACTACAGCAACATGACATCTGCCCTGCTGTTCATGCCACACTACAGCAACATGACATCTGCCCTGCTGTTCAGGCCACACTACAGCAACATGACATCTGCCCTGCTGTTCAGGCCACACTACAGCAACATGACATCTGCCCTGCTGTTCATGCCACACTACAGCAACATGACATCTGCCCTGCTGTTCAGGCCACACTACAGCAACATGACATCTGCCCTGCTGTTCAGGCCACACTACAGCAACATGACATCTGCCCTGCTGTTCATGCCACACTACAGCAACATGACATCTGCCCTGCTGTTCATGCCACACTACAGCAACATGACATCTGCCCTGCTGTTCATGCCACACTACAGCAACATGACATCTGCCCTGCTGTTCATGCCACACTACAGCAACATGACATCTGCCCTGCTGTTCATGCCACACTACAGCAACATGACATCTGCCCTGCTGTTCAGGCCACACTACAGCAACATGACATCTGCCCTGCTGTTCATGCCACACTACAGCAACATGACATCTGCCCTGCTGTTCATGCCACACTACAGCAACATGACATCTGCCCTGCTGTTCAGGCCACACTACAGCAACATGACATCTGCCCTGCTGTTCATGCCACACTACAGCAACATGACATCTGCCCTGCTGTTCAGGCCACACTACAGCAACATGACATCTGCCCTGCTGTTCATGCCACACTACAGCAACATGACATCTGCCCTGCTGTTCATGCCACACTACAGCAACATGACATCTGCCCTGCTGTTCATGCCACACTACAGCAACATGACATCTGCCCTGCTGTTCATGCCACACTACAGCAACATGACATCTGCCCTGCTGTTCATGCCACACTACAGCAACATGACATCTGCCCTGCTGTTCAGGCCACACTACAGCAACATGACATCTGCCCTGCTGTTCATGCCACACTACAGCAACATGACATCTGCCCTGCTGTTCAGGCCACACTACAGCAACATGACATCTGCCCTGCTGTTCATGCCACAGCAGAGAGAGAGGGGGAGACACACTCACACTGCTGCAGGCCTTTCTCCGCCTGTCCCAGGATGTTGGAGCCCATCATGTACAGAGCCTGGCTCAGTCCCTGCTTCAGCTCATGGTTGTACGTTGCATAGAAATCCGTCTGCCCCACCTTGCCTCTGCGGTCCCAGATCTTCAGTGCCTCCTCGTAGCAGCGCAGGCACGCATCCAGGTTGTCTGTAGGGTCTGCTGAGATCTCGTAGGTCCAGGAGGACTCTGCAAGAAAATGACCTGCTGCATAAAATGGGCCAGCTAATAAGTCATTGGTAATACTCTCCTCTGAATAACATGATATGGTAATACGCCAACTGGGTACAAAGTCTTATTCCTGGTACGGCCACATACAAACAGAACAAGCCATGACGGAAGGACCACAAGAAGGTGAGAGGCAACATTAAAGAGAAGTATGGTGGTTGCACAGATTAACTTTTTCATCAGAGGAGGAGCTCAGAGAGGAACAGAAGGAGGTTAAAGTAAAGGTGATGGCTCTATTTGGCAATTCATCACACATACCTGGGCCCCAACTGCTTCATAAGTTACTTCCTTATCATGGGGCCACTTGACTAGGAGAAGAAGCAGGGAAAGGAGGTCAAAGCTCACCTGGAATGAGCACAACATGCTGGGCCCTGGACAACACAAATGTCTCCTCCTCTCCAAGGTCATCAAAGTTGCGCTTGTGGTCCTCTAGTTCAGCGCGAGACCTCATGCCCGCTGCCAGCAGTTCACAGCGCACCTCTCCTGCCAGCCTCAGCAGCAGCATCCCCACCTCCCAGTTCTCCTCGTGCATCCCTGGCTCCAGCAGTGCCATGGCCTCTGCAGAGAGAAAACAGACACTGCCTTGGGGTAAGGCCTGACAGAGAGATGCTGCCTGTCTGAACAGTTGGTCAGACAGATGGAGAGGCAGGCAGGCAGAGTCATGTACAAAAACTGAAAGACAGCCAGGCCCACAGACAGAAGGAAATAATGGTTGTTGTTTTCAAGACAGGATTCCATCGTTTATAATCTGCTTTGTGAGCAAACAGTCCTGCATGAATAGAAGTGAAAATAAAATGGGCACTGCTGCAGAGAGATAAGAACAGCTCATGGATACTGGGACATGGATTTCATCTCATTTCTCTTCCAGGGAAGTACTTTGCTTAGCACACTACCAGTAGGAGGGTGGGGGTGGAGTTAGGTGGGGGGGATTGGGGAGTCGGGGTGGGAGTGAAGGTGGGGAGGGGAGGTGGAATCCTGCAGTCTTCATTCATATTACACCAAGTAAAACTTCAATCTCACAATGCATTCATCGTTTAACATGCCTACATTTCTTACATAAATGGGTTTTGAATAATGAGCACATACACACAAAAACTAAATTCATTACCATAGTAATCTCCATCTACAATCTAAAATGACTGGGTAAAGCACACCAGCACACCCAAATCAAATTCATTCCGTGGCCCGAGTGACCTACCCAGGCAGTGGATGGCAAGGCGCACTTTGCGGAGGGCGTGGCCGAAGCGCTTGATGGTGTGCATGATCTCCATGCCCTGCTTGTAGAAGACGATGGCTGCTTTCCGCAGCAGCAGCGCCTTGGTGGAGGGGCGCGTCATCTCCGCTGTCTGCTTCCTGGCCAGAGTTCGCAAACTCTGTGAATGTTGAATGTTGTGTTTGTCAGGGCACCATCATCAAAGCAGGAAAAGCAGAAAGTTGTTGCCTTGTTACTTTTGTGCTGTTGTGTTGTCCCCGATACGGCCCCACTGCTATGTTGCTATTTATTGCTGCTATTGTTTTTATTTTTAAAAGGCAACAAATGCTGCATAACCATTACTCATAGCTATCAAAGATTTCCTATCAGACTGACTATTGTCCTGCTACTTCATTTTGAAACCAACTACAAAACATTTATATATCTGTGGCACTACATACACATTTCCATTTCATTTTGTCCAGCATACATATTCATGTACATCCCTGGTATCTTTGCATCAGGATGACATCTAGAGTTCTGCAAAAGAGTAAATCTGCCCCATATCCATGACTCCCAGTGACATCAAAGTTCTGCATTTTGTGCCCTACACCACCCCATGTGTGTGTAATCAACTGCCATGGTGGTCAAACAGCTTTGCAAACAGATTCTGCAGCCACTCAGCAAGGTGACTCTGACACAAGATCAGAGGGCTGAGAGGAAGTCTGCCCCAGATGCACACACCTGCTCATAGCAAGTGCTCTAGGCAAGGTCTTTGGGTGTCCACAGAAAACTGTCATAGAGTATCATCACATCCCCCTTGGTCCACCTGTGCAACTCTGCTGTATCCTTGCTCCCTGTATCACCATTCCCCGTCATCATCACAGTGGATGGCCTTTGGTCCAGTGGCTCTACCCTGCCCACTCAGTGGACCACCCCTGGATCCTACTGGCACAGGCTGTTACCTTGGTGATGAGTTTCAGTGCCATGTTGCACCGTGCCTCCTGTTCACCGCTGATGGGGCCGCATCGGTACGGCACTGAGTTCAGTGTAAAGCGGTCTTTGGGCTTCATCTTTAGACTCGTCACCGAAACTGTTGAGAGTGTCTCTGGCTCCTGGCCAGCTCCACCCTGAAAGACAACCAGAGAGCTGCAACTCCACCCTGAAAGACAACCAGAGAGCTGCAACTCCACCCTGAAAGACAACCAGAGAGCTGCAACTCCACCCTGAAAGACAACCAGAGAGCTGCAACTCGGCACCGGTCATTCCTGTGCTTCAAAACAATGTCCAAACTTGTTGACTGACGTTGATGGACTGTTAAACGCAGTCTTCTCACAACAATTTTCATAAATGGTAATGGTAAAGGTGTCATTTTATATAGCGCCTTATCCCCCACGTCTGGGTCTCAAACTGCTTTACACTTCACCTCCTGATCACTGGGTCACTTGATCAGTCACTGAAACCTGACACAAACACATGACAGACAGATAGGATGCACACAGTCGGGTACCAGCACCGACATGACAGACAGATAGGACGCACACAGTCGGGTACCAGCACCGACATGACAGACAGATAGGATGCACACAGTCGGGTACCAGCACCAACTTCACTCCCTGGGAAGTATTCCAGCCCGATGCTGTCACATGGCCACACACAAGGGTTAATGGCACTACAAATTACCATCCCTGCCCTCACAAAATATCTATGTACCAACTATCAATGCCGCCAATGTGGATGAGTCTACGGGACTAAGCTGACTAGACCAATGCAAAACTAGCAGCATCAAAGAGACAGTAGGCAGGTTTCACAATCTGGTAGTGTTGAGAACATGGCTGAGAAAAGTCGGGAATTTTTGACAAACTGTACCAATTTTGACTTCTTTTTGTCAACCAAATGGAAAAAGCAGCTATTCTAAATTAAGAATTATACATGGTTTGTTCATCAATGTTGTTTTTGTTGACTTTGTGAGCGTGTGATTGGTGGTGAACGTTAGAATCCGGACAGACGCAATTTCCTTCCTGGCCTGCATATGCCTCGAGTCAATGTAATAAAAACAGAAGTCAGGACCTTTAACGTAATATCGGATGGTCAAGTCGTTTAAATAACGGTTCCACCTACATATCAATGTCACGAAACACGAAGGGGCGGGCTTAAGTTTGGTAGAAATCGAAGTAAAAGAAGAAAATAAGAAGTACCGGAAGCTGTCTGTCCGCTAAATCGCGCTACTCTGATGATAAATAAATGGCTATTTTCTCCTCCTAAAATGCCATTCTTGATCTTTTGGGGGATGAAATCGATGTTTGGTGGTGTGTAGTTTTGATAAAAGCCGGCAAGCACACCAATTGAAGGTAAAATACGGCTCTGGGATCTTTCTTACAGATTGCCGACTCGTTTCTGTCCGCGTGATCAACGTTCGCAACTTCGCTTTTCTTGTGTATAATACATCTTTCCAAACCGAATGTGACGTTTTACACGCTCTACACAGGTTAGAATGGCGCCATAGAACATGCGGGATAGCTTAGTTCACGAAGTTTCGATCTCTTTGTTCTCGAGCCAAGGCGATTTCATCTGTCTGTCCGTAGCGTTCGCAACCCTAACGTTCGCAACCCTAAACACTAAGCTTAAAATTGGGCTAGTCCACTGTTGCGGCACCCCTCTCGCTCAAGCTATTTTTAGAATGCCGTTGTCTCTCAACCGCTGCTCAGCAGTTTGGAATGCTCTCGCAGGGGGTGTTGGGTCAAGAGTACGCAGGTGCTGAGTACGCCGATTTCACTACCCTACCTCAAAACAGAGCATCGCAGAAACACGTTTCACCGTTTTTAGTGCCTTTTGGTCGAGTTTTGCTTGTCAGCAATGTTCAACCACCACACGATCGACACAGCGACACACGCTAACAGATTTCCGACTCTCTCTCTCTCTCTCTCTCTCTCTCTCTCTCTCTCTCTCTCTCTCTCTCTCTCTCTCCTCCCTCCATCCTCCTCCCTCCCTCTCCCTCCCCCTCCCTCTCCTCCTCTCTCTCTCTCTCTCTCTCTCTCTCTCTCTCTCTCTCTCCCTCCCTCCCTCCCTCCCTCCCTCCTCTCTCTCTCTCTCTCTCTCTCTCTCTCTCTCTCTCTCTCTCTCTCTCTCTCTCTCTCTCTCTCTCTCTCTCTCTCACTCACACACGCATGCACGCACACACACACACACACTTTTGGTAAATTAGTTGTAGATGTTTGTTTTTTAATTTACAATGCAAATGTGTTGTGGAGACTCTCCAGACTTCATTTGTGTTAAACTCAAAACTTGATTTTTGATGATTTTTTTACGAAGTAGCAAAGGCTGTGTGCCCCCTTAAAGCTTGCATGTATGCATTTCTGATTGCTTTTCTATGGCCATAAGTTAGGTTGTACTGAAATTGAAGAAGTTTGGGATTGTTTTCCTTGAAGCAAGTAACTGCGAGTTTGACCCCGTTTTTGAATTTGGGGGGGGGGGGGGGTTCGTTTGAGTCCACCCATGTCATTGTGATTGAGTCAAATATCTATCTGTTGTGTGGATATGATTTATAGATGTTTGGTTTTCAATTTTAGAATGATTTCTTTATCTAGTTACTAGTCTGAAGACTACTGCTCTTGTTGAGAGGAATGGGATATCTCGATTTGGTACGAACAAGGGCTCATCGTGCATGTTTATTGTATGCAACTTTCTAGATTTTCACCCTGGATGGAATGTAGAGCAAATCTTTCGAAGCAGCATGTTATGTTTAGATATACATAAAGAGCACGTAGTACAGTCTTCATGGAACGAATCCAAAGAGGAAACCTCAGTGGCCATGGATTCCAGCTATTAAGGAAAGCAGAGTAGCCTCCCCTACTTGTGCCACGCAAGATTTTAAATCATTTTTACGACATGCCTGGATTTTAAGAAAAATCCATCAGGTCTACATGAGAGGCTGGGATGGATTGGATGAAGTTTCACGGCCTATCGGCTCCTGCAGGCTATATAAGGGCATTGTCACAAGTGTGTGTCATAATTAGGGCGCCGAGGTATAGCGCGCGTCGCTAATGCGTTTCATTCTCTCGTGCTGTCCGTGTTTTTTTTCTTCTCGTATCAGCATCGGTGAAAAGGGAGATAGGGAAGTAATTTATAGAACAGTTTTGCGCATGCGGTTTACGCATCCACAGTTATCTTTTTGAAAAGAGAAAGATTTAGGGCAAATGGTTCAGTGACGTCAAAGAGATTTTTGAGTGACGTCAGAGTAGCAAATTATTAGATTCGGAGTGAAAGCCGAATGTTTGAGCTCTCTCGGGTTCTTCTTTTCACCTTTCGTAAGCGTTATAGCTTAAAGGTGGCAGTGTCAGTGTAAGACTGGGTCCTGACGCTGGAGAAGGTTGCCGCAGCTCCATGGAAGTTGGAGTTGCGACGGTTGTCCCTTTCGCTTCTGAAACTTCGCTTTTGGGACAGTAAACACTAAGAAGTCGGAAGTAAGTTTAACCGTTATGTTGCATGTAGTAGAGTTTGTGTGTAGTCACTGTAGTGATGCTTCGATAATGTTTTATCGTATGATGCATTGTTTAAGTGGATAATTTGGTGGTTGTTGTTTGTGGTACTACCCCTGGGTTTTCAATGCAAAGCTGTGTGTGGTGATGCTTCGATGATGTTTTATCGTATGATGCATTGTTTAAGTGGATAATTTGGTGGTAGTTATTTGTTGTACCACCCATGGGGTTTCAATGTAAAACCACAGTAAGTTGGACGAAAGACATAGTGAAATGGTAAAGGGTTGGGGGCGGGCGGTATCAAACGGGGAATGGAAGTATTGTCCACCATGCTTCCATCTACATATTTGTCGCCAGGTTTCGAGTTTCTACGTCACGTCTGTCCACGGTTTCAACATCTTCAAGCTTCAACGGTTCCACGTTCTCAACTTCGACCTGGGCTGGATCCGGCAGCGCGTGGTGACTGTTCAAGTCAACATCCCTGGACTCTGTCAGTCAAGTCGGGGCGTCCGACTTTCAACTACCTTACAGGTTATGTAACCCGGGATCATCTATCCCCCCTTTTTCCACCCCCAACCCTTAGTTGTGTTGATTCTAGACATTCCAGGCGGCCTGTGGAACTTTTGAGGACTTGATTGTGTGGATGTGGGATGGGTTCAAGCTAGGCCTTGACGTCTAGGGGTATGATTCTCGCTTCGCATGTGAGAGGCCCCGGGTTCGACCCCCAGTACTACCAGGGGTGGTAATTTTATATTCATTGTTATTTAATATTAATTCTCTGTTGTGGTGTTGTTGTCTTTTTTATTGTCTGTCATAATAAATGTCATAATTTTGAAGAACAAATACTGTGTGCAGTGATTTTCTCTAGTTCTTAGTTCCCCCTTTTTCCTTCATTTTTCTCATTTCTTGCCGCGTGCTAATTTTCTTTTGCTGTGTGACAAAATCTCAATCTGTCTATGCCCAGACCACACAGCAGTTAGGTACACGCACGTGACAGCCATTATGCACGAAAATCACAAGAACAGTTTAGAGCAAACGCAAATCAAGTCACGATGTCCTTAGTTTTTTGCCTTGTACAAATCGCGTAGGGAGACGCGGTGGGTCAATTCCGACCCCCAACACACAGGCGATGTTGCCACACGGAAAGCGACAGCCATCTTCGAGGAGACCAGATAGAGCCGACTCGCCATTGCCAGGGAGAGAGAAAGGGGCAGCTCCGGACACCTGCAGAGCTGCCCACTGTCCCCGTCAATGTGGCTCGCGCGTGGGCCTGGCGAGCCCATCAACAAAGCCTGCCATTGTCGCTCGCGAAAGGCAATCACCAAACGTTTGATGATGATCCAAATGATTCATCGCTACAGGAAAAAAGAATGGATGGATGAAGTTGTACTTTAGGTTATTCAAGACCACTGATCACGAAACATGATCAGAGGTGGTAGAATAAGAGCATGTCAAGGTTTCCCCCACTTATACACCGATTCAAAAACACGTAGTGAGACGCGTTGGGTCGATAGTTACCTTCAAACTCACAGGGAGAAATGGAAGTACGTTTCATCCGTGCACATTAAACTGCAGCGTTAGCCCCGTATGTGGAAACTTTTTGGGTGAATGTAGCTCTGGCAGGCAGTATGCAGCATGATGTTGGAAACCTGATAAAACAGACGTGAACACCTTTTCAGAACCCTTTGATACTGACAGCCCTCTCTTAAACGGAATCGAGTCGATAATACATGTGTATGTGACAGCCTCTTTTTACTGTTTGTTTTCGATACTATTTTTGTGTTTCCTTTATTGATTATCAGCGAGTAGATCAGCATCTGAATTTTGTTTCTGGATGAAAAAGTAGTATTGTACTGCATTGTACTGCATTGTACTGCATTGTACTGCATTGTACTGCATTGTACTGCATTGTACTGCATTGTACTGCATTGTACTGCATTGTACTGCATTGTACTGCATTGTACTGCATTGTACTGCATTGTACTGCATTGTACTGCATTGTACTGCATTGTACTGCATTGTACTGCATTGTACTGCATTGTACTGCATTGTACTGCATTGTACTGCATTGTACTGCATTGTACTGCATTGTACTGCATTGTACTGCATTGTACTGCATTGTACTGCATTGTACTGCATTGTACTGCATTGTACTGCATTGTACTGCATTGTACTGCATTGTACTGCATTGTACTGCATTGTACTGCATTGTACTGCATTGTACTGCATTGTACTGCATTGTACTGCATTGTACTGCATTGTAACCCCACCAACAGAGCAAAGCCAAGCTTACACGGTCAGATGAAAGCAGTGAGTGGAAGGCCTATATTCTAAACTCGGTATTTAAACCAAAAAAACATAGTCAATGAATGAAATGAATGAATGAATGAATGAATGAATGAATGAATGAACGAATGAATGAATAAATGAATGAATGAATGAATGAATGAATGAATGAATGAATGAATGAATGAAGAAAGAAAGAATGAATGAATGAATGAAGAAAGAAAGAATGAATGAATGGATGGATGGAGGTTTTATGGCCCATCAGCCTTTGCAGGCTATGCGAGGAACTGTTTGAAACCGACGGCTCTCTTAAACGAAACATAGTCGATAATACATGTGTACGTGACGGCCTGATTTTACTGTTTGTTTTTGAGATTATTTTTGTGTTTCTCTTTTAATGATGATCTGCGAGTGAATCAGTATCTGAATTTTGTTTTTGGATGAATAATGTAGTATTGTATTGCATTGTACTGCATTGTAACACCACCAGATTAGTAGAAAAAAGCCTACACGGTTGAATGAAAGAGTGAGTGGAAGACCCATATTCTAAACTCAGTATAAAAAATGAGAGAACATGAGCAATGAATCAATGAATGAATGGATGAATGGATGGATGAATGAATGAATGAAGAATGAATGATTAAATGGAAGGATGGAGGTTTTATGGTCCGTTAGCCTTTGCATGGTTTGCGAGGACATTGGTCACGAAATCACTGGAAGTAGTCATAGTAAGAGCAAGTAAAGTCTAGATTGTCCTAATGGATCGCCTTTTACAAATGGCATAGGTGGGAATGACAAAAGGTACCGTAGCAGTCCTCGCCATTGGGTCCAATCGTCTTCAAGACTGTGGCAGCAACCCCCCTTCCAGCGATGCAATCTGGTATGGTAGAGTCACGTAGATGTAAATGTCATGCGCAAGAACAAGTACCTGCTTTAGGAATAAATGCAACACGATCAGATAATAGAATAAATGGGCTTGCTGGAATGAATATTCCAAACATTCTGTGAGGATTCTGAACGAGATCACTCGCCGTTTTAGTTAAGGTACGCAAAATCCCCGCAACAGTGTTTCAGAGAACGACCAGGTCAAAGTAACCCATAAAAACATGTCGCATTGTACGCGCTCTAACAACAGATTCCAAATCACAAAATGCACGCACGCACACATACGCAACTTTCATATGATTCCTGAGAGAGAGAGAGAGAGAGAGAGAGAGAGAGAATGAGACAGACACAGAAAGACAGAATTATCCTTTTCTGCGTTTTTACTGTGAAAAACTCAATAAATGAACAGTCGAATTGTTTTTTATATAAAGGGGAAAACAAAAACTGAAGTGGTTGCTAAGCGACATCACAAACCTTGGTCGATGGCTGGATGGCGTGAACCTTCCCATCCATTTGTAGTGCACTCTCCAGATACCACAGACACCATTGACTTCCATGAAAAATGCCTTTATTCAGAACAATCCCGTCACCAAAATTTTAACGACTTTGCCTTGAGAGCGTTTTCTCTCGCGTCAGTCGGGAAACTGAAACAGAAGGAAAATGTCAAAATGCGCTGAGCAGGAATCAACAACAGCAACAGCAGCAGCAACAACAAAAACAACAACAACGTTTTATTTGTTCAATTACATGAGAATTTGTTTTGACGACTTTTCACCCTCGGGCGCCTCTGCGCAGCCCCCAGTCCCGAGCGCCCGGTGCTACTACTCTGTAGGAGAAGCAATGCGGGCGAAGCACCTTGGCCAAGGATGCAACTCTGGGATCAGTGCTGTACTGAGCACCGCATCTGCCAGTTGCAAGGCAAGAGTGCTTAGGCCCCGACTGGCTGGCTGGCTGGCTGGTTGGCTGGCTGGCTGGCTGGCTGGCTGACGATTTCTTATTACGAATAGAGAAGGAAGACGCGGTGGGCCTTTTCTCACCCCCAACTCCCATTGTTTTTAAGCCTCGATTTAGAAAAAACACAATTTACCATCTGTTATCTTTGACTGCAGTTAACTCCTTAACACAAAGTTATATGTTCAAGTGGTATAGAATATTAAATGAAAAAAGGCTTGTATGATTATACCAATATCTCAGCATCTTCAATAGACCCAACTCGAATTTCTGTGGTGGAGGATCACATTTATAAGCGCTTTTCACTGGAATAGAGGTCCGGTCTAGTTACGTTTATAACCAATACTGAACAGAACAGATAGGGTAATTTGTACGGGCCATTAGCCCATTACAAAGGAGAGAGTACAAACATGATCAAAACTAAGGATTCATTACAGCAAATACATCCTTTCGATGGAAAAAACGTATGTAATGCTGTCCCTTTTCTCCCGAGGTTTAGAGCTTTAATATGTACTAAGATATTGCATGACATTCCTTTTTTGTGTACATCATAACGTATGGAAATTTCACGCTGTGTACTGAAGTGCAACAGGGAAATACTGTTTTATTGCGTGATTGTTAAATACCATGCCAGCTCACACTTCTGCCAGTAGGTATAAAAAAATGGAGATGACTCATATGATTGAAATTTAGCAGTAATTCATTTTACAGTCTGGAAAATTTAAGTTGTGTGACTCCCAGTCCCACGCTACTAAGCAACAAACGTCGTGAGCACTTTCAAGGGAGATAACTACGATTGCCCTCAACGTCTCAGACGCTTTTGGAGACGAACAGCTTAACTGGCAAATGAAAATACCGTACGAACTTTTGGAAAGTTATGCTTTATAGTAAACTACATCTTTACAGTCGGAGCATCATCTTTGCTGTTTATGTTGCTTCACTGCACTATAAATGTCTTCATTAAAAAAAA
>JAWQFJ010002258.1:359008-379587 GCA_034096865.1 Theodoxus fluviatilis
AATTCAATCCAGTCTAATGCAATCCAGTCCAATGCAATCCAGTCCAATTCAATCCAGTCTAATGCAATCCAGTCCAATTCAATCCAGTACAATTCAATCCAGTCCACTGCAATCCAGTCCAGTCCAATCCAGTCGAATGCAATCCAGTCCAATTCAATCCAGTCCACTGCAATCCAGTCCAGTCCAATCCAGTCTAATGCAATCCAGTCCAATGCAATCATGTACAATTCAATCCAGTCCAGTCCAATTCAATCCAGTCCAATGCAATCCAGTCCCATGCAATCCAGTCCAATTCAATCCAGACTGTCCATCTTTCTGCCCTTCCTTCTGTCTATTTGTAACATTCAGTCTGAGAATTAGTGAGTGAGTCAGTGAGTGAGGCAATGAATCAATCTGCCACATTCTATTCAAAGCTTAACATCTACAGAAGAACATATAAATTCAAAATACCCACAGAAATAAAGGCTGACCCCTCTCCTCCCTACCAAAACAGCAGCAGCAACAACAACCACCTCCAACAGCAGCAGCAACAACAACCACCTCCAACAGCCGTAGCAACAACAACCACCTCCAACAGCAGTAGCAACAACAACAACCTACAAGGAAAAGCCTTCACTACTGACACTACTGAGAGACACTGAACAACACACCCACCTCCAACAGCAGCAACAACAATAACCTATGAGGAAAAGCCTTCACTACTGACACTACTGAGAGACACTGAACAACACACCCACCTCCAACAGCAGCAACAACCTACAAGGAAAAGCCTTCACTGCAGAGAGACACTGAACAACACACCCACCTCCAACAGCAGCAACAACAACAACCTACAAGGAAAAGCCTTCACTACTGACACTACTGAGAGACACTGAACAACACACCCACCTCCAACAGCAGCAACAACAACAACCTACAAGGAAAAGCCTTCACTACTGACACTACTGAGAGACACTGAACAACACACCCACCTCCAACAGCTGCAGTTTCTCCTTGATCTCCTGCTTGGAGCGGATCAGGGGCGGTGTCCTCATCCTGCAAGCAGCCAGAATGTACGTGAAGGAAATGCACAAGTAACAATACAAGTTGTTTGTGCAACACCCCAAGTGCTGCTCTGTCATCTGGGGTGCTTGGCATTGATGGAAGGAAAGCCATGACCTTGCAAGGGATAGGGCTACAGCCCTACTCTCTCACCCAAAGTTGTGGGGACTGCTACAGCCCTGTACTCACCCAAAGTTGTGGGGACTGCTATATAGCCCTGTACCCACACAAAGTTGTGGGGACTGCTACAGCCCTGTACTCACCCAAAGTTGTGGGGATTGCTATACAGCCCTGTACTCACCCAAAGTTGTGGGGATTGCTATACAGCCCTGTACTCACCCAAAGTTGTGGGGACTGCTATACAGCCCTGTACTCACCCAAAGTTGTGGGGACTGCTATACAGCCCTGTACTCACCCAAAGTTGTGGGGACTGCTATACAGCCCTGTACTCACCCAAAGTTGTGGGGACTGCTATACAGCCCTGTACTCACCCAAAGTTGTGGGGACTGCTATACAGCCCTGTACTCACCCAAAGTTGTGGGGACTGCTATACAGCCCTGTACTCACCCAAAGTTGTGGGGACTGCTATACAGCCCTGTACTCACCCAAAGTTGTGGGGACTGCTATACAGCCCTGTACTCACCCAAAGTTGTGGGGACTGCTATACAGCCCTGTACTCACCCAAAGTTGTGGGGATTGCTATACAGCCCTGTACTCACCCAAAGTTGTGGGGACTGCTACAGCCCTGTACTCACCCAAAGTTGTGGGGACTGCTATACAGCCCTGTACTCACCCAAAGTTGTGGGGATTGCTATACAGCCCTGTACACACCCAAAGTTGTGGGGACTGCTACAGCCCTGTACTCACCCAAAGTTGTGGGGACTGCTACAGCCCTGTACTCACCCAAAGTTGTGGGGACTGCTATACAGCCAGCCCTGTACTCACCCAAAGTTGTGGGGACTGCTATACAGCCAGCCCTGTACTCACCCAAAGTTGTGGGGACTGCTACAGCCCTGTACTCACCCAAAGTTGTGGGGGATGCTACAGCCCTGTACTCACCCAAAGTTGTGGGGACTGCTACAGCCCTGTACTCACCCAAAGTTGTGGGGACTGCTATATAGCCCTGTACTCACCCAAAGTTGTGGGGATTGCTATACAGCCCTGTACTCACCCAAAGTTGTGGGGACTGCTATATAGCCCTGTACTCACCCAAAGTTGTGGGGATTGCTATACAGCCCTGTACTCACCCAAAGTTGTGGGGACTGCTATACAGCCCTGTACTCACCCAAAGTTGTGGGGACTGCTATACAGCCCTGTACTCACCCAAAGTTGTGGGGACTACTACAGCCCTGTACTCACCCAAAGTTGTGGGGACTGCTATACAGCCCTGTACTCACCCAAAGTTGTGGGGACTGCTATACAGCCCTGTACTCACCCAAAGTTGTGGGGACTACTACAGCCCTGTACTCACCCAAAGTTGTGGGGACTGCTATATAGCCCTGTACTCACCCAAAGTTGTGAGGACTGCTACAGCCCTGTACTCACCCAAAGTTGTGGGGATTGCTATACAGCCCTGTACTCACCCAAAGTTGTGGGGATTGCTATACAGCCCTGTACTCACCCAAAGTTGTGGGGACTGCTATACAGCCCTGTACTCACCCAAAGTTGTGAGGACTGCTACAGCCCTGTACTCACCCAAAGTTGTGGGGACTGCTATACAGCCAGCCCTGTACTCACCCAAAGTTGTGGGGGATGCGTGTGTAGAACTCGTTGCAGGCATGCACCAGGCGCTGTCCAAAGTCGTTCTTCTCCACGCAGGCCTCCACCTTCTTCAGCGCAGCGTAGCCTGCCTTGATCTGGTCCGCCGTCAGCTTGCCTGCATGGCAGTGACACGGCACTCAGTGTCCAAGTCAGAAAGCGGCAGTGTGACGTCAGTCAAGGCGTCAAATCTGACATCAGGCTCATGACGTTGTGTCAGTGTTGGTGTGGACGTTCTTCCAATGCTAGAGTAATGTCAGTGTGTCGTCTGACTTCTGTACTGTACATCAGAATATCATCAGCATGTCAATGTCCTTTCTATTCTGTACGTCAGTATATCATCAGCATGTCAATGTCCTTTCTGCTCTGTACGTCAGTAATCATCAGCATGTCTATGTCATTTCTGTAGTGTACGTCAGAATATCATCAGCATGTCAATGTCATTTCTGTAGTGTACGTCAGTATATCATCAGCATGTCAATGTCATTTCTGTACTGTACTTAAGTATATCATCAGCATGCCAATGTCATTTCTGTTCTGTTCGTCAGTATATCATCATCATGTCAATGTGGTGGTGGTTAAGTCTGGAGTGTCAGTTTGGCATTAGTCAGTATCTAGTACAGATGATTACAGGCACAAATGCTTGTGAGCAAATTCTGAGAGATGTCATCAGTCTACTACGTTACATAATGGCTTTCCTGAACTTTACATTACTGTAAAAAATTAAAAGATTTCCTCTATGAGCATGCCATTTTTTGGGGATATGCATAAATATATGAATAATATTGTGGTTGAAATATATCTTTTTGTCGTTTTCCTGCCTTCAGCGCTGTTTTGTCATGCAGTCACATGTACATGACACAGGCAATAATAATAATAATAATAATAATAATAATAATAATAATAATAATAATATAGTTTATTTACGCACATACCTTCCCTTGACAGGCAAGCTCATGGCGTTTACAATCCAAATAATCAGCACTCATACAACCGCTCAACACCACATTCCCACAAAAACTCACACACTACAGACATAAACAAAACAAAAACTAAAATCCACTAGAACAATCTATACAATATACACAGCACTGGCAGGCAAGGTCAAGTAAGGCGAAGCAGTTCAGCGGGAAAGGTGGATCGAAAGAGGTGGGTCTTTAGAGCACTTTTGAACTGGGGCAGAGTGTCAGAATGACGGACTGAGAGAGGGAGACTATTCCAGGTTACAGGTCCAATATAGGAGAAGGCACGCTGTACTTGAGTTTTCTTGTTTCGGCGGGGGACCTTAAGTATTCTAGAGTCAGCAGCTGAGCGTAGAGATCTGGAGGGCGTGTAGACTGTAAGAATTTCTGTAAGAGCGTGTGATGCGGTGCTGTTGATGGCCTTGAAGCACAAAGTAGCAAGTTTATAATCTATCCTCTGAGAGATGGGGAGCCAGTGAAGTGTATGTAGGAGTGGAGAGACATGGGTACGCTTGGGACATAAAAAAACTAGCTTAGCAGCACAATTCTGAACGTTCTGGAGTTTGTTAAGCAGAGTGTCAGGGATGCCAGCGTGAAGAGAATTTCCATAGTCGAGACGAGACAGAACCAGTGATGTGATGAGTGTTTTGGTGGCCTGCTGAGCAAGATAATGACGAATGGTACTAATTTTCCTTAACTCATAATATGCTAACTGACAGACTTTGTTGACATGAGATCTCATTGACAGGTCATCGTCAAACATGACGCCTACATTTCTAACAGACTGAGAGAAGACGATGTCACTGTGACCAATGGTTAGTTTGAGCCTCCTCCGCTCACCAGGAGTGCTTCAGTTTTTTAGACTACCCGCCACAATAATATTACTTGAAAAATAGAAACCCATTTGTTCACATGTAACAACCACCACATAACAAAATTCCAGAATGTGAAATAAGTCTGCAAAGGAACTGTTTTTTGGTTGATTAGAACTATCATCTACTAGTGGAAGTATCTGGTCATATCAACACTACCCTTCCCTTCTATCCCCCCCCCCCCCTCCCCACCCCCCAATCAGCTCTTTGTGACCACCATCTTCCCCACCACCACCTTCCCCCCTTCCAACCCTAATCCTTTCCCTCTCTTTGATTAAACTTCACCTCCACCATTCCCCCATCCTCTGTCTTTAACATAGTGTAATCTCATCTGACTACCCCCCACCCCCAACCATGACTCCATCTCCCCCAACTCCTCTTGACCACCATCACCTCGCCCTTTCCGCCCTAACCCTTTCCTTTTCTTTGATTAATGTTCACCCCCTCCCCCCAATTCCTTTCCTACCAGGGTTTCCCCCTACATGTCCTGGTCAAAGGGAAATAACTCTATTTACTCCACGAATGAACACTGCTGGTTTCATATCTTTGTGTCCATATTCCTACACAAAGTATTTTCCACAATTCATGAAGACTGTCTGAAACCATCCCTGAAATGCACTGATTCCGAATCTGTGCTCAGATTTCTTGTAGCTTTTCCTGTTTGGGAGCCGTGTTCTAAATTGCAGGTTTTTCTCTTGGGCCAAAGAAAGAAAAATAGTCGTGGTTATGGCAACCCCACTGACCCTATTTCTTTGTGCCAACCCTAAACTTTTTTTTTAATGTGTGGCCCCCCCCCCCCCCCAAAAAAAAAGAAGAAGAAGAAGAAAAGATAATCAACACATTGTGTGCCGTTCCATCTTTTCTGAAAAAATAAGCACTTGGGGAATCGACTATTTAAGTATAAAAAAATAAGCAAAGAAAAAATGGGATTTATGTTCAATCTGGCCTCTTCTATTAACAAGAAGGGCAAAGCCCATACGACTCACATGCTTGACCTTGACCTTTACATGACCTTGACCTTCAGGTGACCTTCAAGGTCAAGGTCAAACAACTAAACCTAGCAATGACATAATACACTAAGAACTGCTTTACACATTTTTCCTACCAAAATACATGTGACCTTGACCCAAGGTCAAGGTCATCCAAGGTCATGCAACACAAAGCTGTTAATTCAAGACATAGGAAGCACAATGGTGCTTATTGGCACTTTCTACCATGAGATATGGTCACTTTTAGTGGTTCACTACCCCATTTTGGTCACATTTCATAAGGGTCAGAGTGACCTTGACCTTGATGATATGTGACCAAATGTGTCTCATGATGAAAGTATAACATGTGTACTACAATGTTATGAAGTTTGGAATAGTTATCTTCCATAGTTCAGGGTCAAGGTCACTTCAAAATATGTATACAATCCAACTTTGAAGAGCTCCTGTAACCTTGACCTTAAAGCAAGGTCAACCAAACTGGTATCAAAAGATAGGGCTTACTTTGCCCTGTATACCATATATAGGTGAGGTATCCAATCTCAAAAACTTCAGAGAAAATTGAGAAAATGTGAAAAATGGCTGTTTTTTAGACAACATTTATGGCCCTTGCGACGTTGACCTTGAAGCAAGGTCAAGTCACTGTGTATGTTTTTTGAGGCCTTGTCATCATACACCATCATGCCACATTTGGTATTGATAGACTTAATAGTCTCCGAGAAAATTCCAACGTTAAAGTTTTCGGACGCCCGGACGGACGAAACGGGTGAGTACATAGACTCACTTTTGCTTCGCATGTGAGTAAAAAAAAAGTAAGGCCGACCTACTGACCCTATTTTTTCTGGCCATGTTACCCTAACAACTATTTCTTTTTCTTTTGGCCTTCTCGTACATGTGGTACAGCTCAGTAAAGTATCTTCAGCAAAGAGTTAGTTGCATCCGCAAAAGCATACAAACAGCTGGAATTTACTACACACTGCTGGGCAAGCCAGGCCTCGAGGGACGCGAGTCACTCACCCAGCGGCGCCTTTTTGGCGTCATACTTGAGCTCCACCATGGCATCCTCCATAGACTTGACGTCGCAGATCAGGTTGATTAGATCCTGCAGTATAATCAATTTTTTTGCTTTAGAATTAATCTTTTAATCCCCCCCCCCCCCCCCCCCCCCAAAAAAAAAAAAAAAAAAAAAAAAAAAAAAAAAAAAAAACCAAAAAACAACAACCCAACAACAATTAAACAACAGGTTGATCAGGTCCTACATTATTATCAAATTATTTGATGAGAAATAAATCTTAAACATAAAACCTTCCAAAAACGAAAAACAACACATTAACCAGGTTCTGATTACACACATTATTGTGTTTCCAAAATAATCTTAAAAATAAAACAAGACCAGGTCCTGGAAGCAGAAGCTGCTTGCTGAGAAAAAGGGAGATGCTGGATGTGTGAAAGAGCAACACGAGCATGAACACACACAAAACTGAGGCAGAACGTATATGGAATCAAGGGAGATTAAAAAAACAAAAACTAAACAGTTAACACGTGCTCACCCTTGAAGCAAGGCAAGCTTTTTGCCTTTAACTCTTAAGGTCCTGTAAGTCATTCACATGTTTCATTCCCCACTCCAGTAAGGATTATGCAATTTGTAGAAAAAAAATCAGTCAAGTAACAGCCACGTGGGGTGGGCTGCTATGGGCAGTACAGGTTTGAGCAGGGTGGGCGGTAATGGGCAGTACAGGTTTGAGCAGGGTGGGCGGTAATGTGCAGTACAGGATCTTAAGAGTTAATAAAGAGCAGGTCATTCCTATTTAGAACAAGCTGTAGCATCAGGATGGATTTGGACAGATGACAGAAACTGTCAAGATTAGGTGTTAAGGGAAGACCTGAGTAAAAGAGACAATTTTTAAAACTTTCATGCATGGCAATTCAAAGATATACATAAAAATAAGTGAAAACCACTTTTGCTCAATGGAAAAAAAGAAGCAGGTCATCTGTTAATTATTTATATAACACACAATTTTCTATCTTTTTTCCAAAATGTACGGCTCAGAATCCATATACAGCAAGATTAAAACTTTGTTTTCCTTAGATTTGTCATTTCAATATCTAAAACTTGTCATATCCTTTTGGGAAAATTCCAAATACAGTCGAGACCGGATGTAAGAAAGTCGTCGGGACCCAATTTTTGTCTTTCATACATCCGGTCTTTACTAAATCCGGTTAACCGGATGTATGAAAATATTGAGGATCGACTTTCATACATCCGGCCACGCATCTTTTACTTGATAAAAGTAGTTTTTTTCATATCATTTTTGTTTTTATTTGGGTTTTTTTAATGTTTAAATGTTTTGATACATATCCTAGTTAGAAAAGGTTTGTGAATAACAAGTGGAAAGTACACGTACTTACATACACACAATCAGGACAACCGGGAGAAAGAGCAACTGTTTGTGTAAAGAACTGTTCTGATTACGTGCATCCGTGTGTTTGTGTGTGGCACAACTGTATTGTGTGTGTTCCCTCCAGAACCCTTTTGCGCTTTTGACGATGTTTTTGGTCGTGAAAGCTTTGTAAGGACCGTTGGCGTAGCAAATAAAAATTTCTGATCTCTCTCTCTCTCTCTCATCTCTCTCTCTCTCATCTCTCTCTCTCTCTCTCTCTCTCTCTCTCTCTCTCTCTCTCTCTCTCTCTCTCTCTCTCTCTCCAAAACGCACATATTTATAGCACACACACGCGCGCGCGCACTAGATACAAAAAAGCGAGTTAAACTTAAAACCAGTTTAATGGATAAAAACAACAACAACATAAAAAACAACAACTGAGTCACACCCACGACCAATGCCTCTGCTTTTTATTGTACAAAAAATGCCTTCCTGGGCTATTATGGCTCTTCAGTCATGACAAATTTATAACAGGTTAAAATGACTGAATAGACAAACGAAACAGATTATTAATGGAGTTAAACATAAAATCTGTTTAAAGGATAAAATCAACAACAACATGATCATAAAAAACAACATAACATAATACAATAACATACAAGAAGGGCAAAGCCCATACGACTCACATGCTTGACCTTGACCTTTATATGACCTTGACCTTCAGGTGACCTTCAAGGTCAAGGTCAAACAACTAAACCTACCAATGACATCATACACAAAGAAATGCTTTACACATTTTTCCTACCAAAATACATGTGACCTTGACCCAAGGTCAAGGTCATCCAAGGTCATGCAACACAAAGCTGTTAATTCAAGACATAGGAAGCACAATGGTGCTTATTGGCACTTTCTACCATGAGATATAGTCACTTTTAGTGGTTCACTACCCCATTTTGGTCACATTTCATAAGGGTCAAAGTGACCTTGACCTTGATGATATGTGACCAAATGTGTCTCATGATGAAAGTATAACATGTGCCCCACATAATTATTAAGTTTGAAACAGTTATCTTCCATAGTTCAGGGTCAAGGTCACTTCAAAATATGTATACAATCCAACTTTGAAGAGCTCCTGTGACCTTGACCTTGAAGCAAGGTCAACCAAACTGGTATCAAAAGATAGGGCTTGCTTTGACCTATATACCACTTGTAGCTAAGGTCGCCATTCTCAATAACGTGGGAGAAAATTGGGAAAATGGAAAAATGACTGTTTTTGAGACCACATTTATGGCTCCTGTGACCTTGACCTTGAAGCAAGGTCAAGTCACCATGTATGTTTTTTGAGGCCTTGTCATCATACACCATCATGCCACATTTGGTGTTGATAGACTTAATAGTCTCCGAGAAAAATCCAACGTTTAAGTTTTTTACGGACGCCGACGGACGGACGGACGCCGGACGGACGGACGGACGACACGGCTCAGTACATAGACTCACTTTTGCTTCGCATGTGATGTTTTTTCTCGAGGTAAAATTAGAAACAAACCTGTCTTCTTGTTTAACCCTCTGGACGCCATTAATTTTTCAGTTTTTACTCCCTGCAGCCAGTTATTTTCTGGGCGTGCCCCAAAACCGAGACCCCTCTTCTGTTTAAAAATATACAATTATTTTATTATTTGCAATAGAGGCAAAATTTTTGGAGGAAAGATGGAAAATTGAATGCTCTCTCTGATAGACCCACTGAAATTTATGTCCATGCAATACAATATGATAAGAAAAAAAACTGAGACAACACAAATAAAAAACGTGTCGAGTGCCACTGACTTACTCGAGAATAAATTCCCGCATCGCTTCCTTTCTTCCCCCTCACTTGACCAGCATAGCGATTCATTTCGTCGACCATCAAGTCAACAACTTTATTAGTTGAAATGGAGATGAAAAGCATTAGATTTAGATACCTCATCGGGCACATGTTGAAGAGAGTCCATGCGCGAATTTAGAGCAAATTTAGAAGTTACCGATCGAGGTAGACACGCTGCTGCGCGATTTCGATTGCACACGCTGGCCCAGAAATGGCTGAGCTCAATCCTGATGAAGAGCGAATCTTTGAAATATTGTTCGATTCTGACTCGGAAGAAGAATTCCATGGCTTCACAGAGGAAGATTTGGTCGAGTTTGCCACAGCAACCATGAGTGGTCATACGCAGACGGAATCTTGGACTGGGCTGGTTCAACTTCGATTTCGTCAGCAGTCACTCAGTCACTTTCAGTCTCTCTGAAAATTTTTTTGATCGAGCTTCGAGAGCAATGTTTTCTTTGCTGAGAACCTGTAGAAAATATATACATGTCACTTTTCATCACTCACATCATTGGCAATGGACTTTTAATGAGTGCCTTGCAATATTTTAAAATCCTAGTTAAAAATTAAGACTGTATGAAAAGCCTCAGTTGTCTGAAGGAAAAATGACAAAAGCCAACGGTATAAATTTGAGTTGGCTATGAGTTGGGTGACATATCTCCTGTTTGTAAATGCAATGAGTCTCTTAGAGGGCAGATATTACAAACAATGTGTCACCACATTCAGAATGTCAGTCATGATTTCAGCCTCCTTCAGGAAATGCTGCTGAATGCAGTTTTCCCAAGTTCAAGTTTGGGTGCCAGGCCCTTCAAGGCATTACCCTTGGGGGCATATAGAATATTACAACAAAACAAACTATAACATACATAATTGGAAGAGGAAAAAAAAAGAGAGAAAAAAAGGAAAAAGAGAAGAAGAAAAAATAAAAGAGAAAAAAAACACACACACACATGGAATTTTAAACGAAATGTATAATGAGGAAAAATTGCATATCCATGGAGGAAAAAATACAACTCAATACATGCAGCATATGCATTGGAATTGTGGCTTAGAGTTATTCAGTTAATTTTTTTACAAATAGTATTTAGGAATTCAACTAGTTTTGACAGTACCTTCTTCTTTCTGCTAGCAAAGAGTTGCTTAAGGTCTTAGGCTACCTTGAAAAATTATGATTTTCTCATAATTATGAGTTTTGAGAGGACCCCCAGTTTTAGACGCCACAAAGTCTCAGCTATGCATGGAGGTAAACAATAAACTTGTCAAAGTGGCGGAAAATGATGAAAATTGTCATTTAATATGCATGGTATAAACATTTCTTGTGCTGTCAAATCAGCTGATGACCTAATTAATATTCAGTAACTCATAACTTCCCTATTTTTCATCATAGAAACATAATTCTTTCACCAAATTGCTCCATTTTCATCACAGTTTTATGTTTGAAACGATCCCTATAGTTTTCTATGGATGAATTTCATTGGATGATCAGAGTATTATAATGAGCTGAAGGGTCTTATAAGCCAATCAGCGCACAGTTATCAGTGACATTTGGCTGGTGTCAACTTCCGCTTTTCGCGCGCTGTGTGAACGCTGTAACTGCCGAGTCTATTTGAACGCAGGGTGCAAGATGACGATTAAGTGGAAGTTTGCGAGTGTGCTGAGAATAAAGAGGCGATTCATGGGGAATCAGTTCGTAGGGAAAGACTGGTGTTGAGAGGAAGTTATCCGAGATGGGGTGAGGCGGAGTCCAAGCTGGAGCAGGCTTGCCAAGTATCGGTGGCGAGTCTGCGCAGGGGAGTGACACTGACGCTACTGACAGGGCTGGGCATAGTGACAACACTATTGCCGAGGCAAATAGCAACAATAAAGTTTGCGAGAGTGCAGCTCAGAAACTTGCCTCTTGTGAAGATGCAGCAACCTCATTGTGTGATCGTGAGTATGGCTATGCATTCGTAGACTTGGACGTGTTGTTTTCGTCCGTGAAGGAGTTGTTGTCATTTACAGAATGCCAGGGGAGGGAGTTGACTGTGGAGGAGAGGCTTCCAAGTCAGGGCTTCGCAAGGGAGTTTATTGTGAAGTGTCAAGCGTGTGATGCCATCCAGATGATCTCAACATCAAAGAAGGCAAAGCACAGTCATGATGTAAACAAGAGAGCGATCTATGCTTTCAGACAGATTGGGTGTGGACTGAGAAAGATACAAACTTTTTCAGCATTTATGAACATGCCAAAGGCATGCAGCATACAGGAATCAAGTGAATGCTCTGAATGTATCAGCTTCTGCACTTTGTCAGCGTAGTATGGCTGAAGCTGCCAAAGAAATTCATTTGTCTGCTGTCACTGAGCAACATGTTGTGGAGACTGCAGTGTCTGTGGATGGTACATGGCAGCGGAGGGGACACTCCTCCCTAAATGGTGTGGTTTCTGCCATCCACATGCCAGAAGAGACAAATGCTGCAGGGAAAGTTCTTGACTTTGCAGTTCTGACAGTAAAGAAAGAGTAGATGTGTCTAGAAGGCAAGCAGCAGCCTCAGGGAAGCAAAGACGGAAAGTCCTACATGCACGAAGAAAGGGAAAAGAGGATTGGTACAGGGGAAAAGAGGGGGGTGATCACTACCAAAAGGGTGCATTTCATTGTGCATGAGGTGTACAGCAAAGTGCTGGTGTGTGGGACTCCAGAAAACTTGAAAATTGCCATGTAGCCCCATATCAGAAGGTGGGACTGGTAACTATTTCCTTTATTTGCGTTTTTCTCAAAACTATGTTTTTTAAACCTTGTGTCAACTGCCCTGACTACATATTTACATAATGATATAGCAAGTAGAAACTTTCCACACTTGCTATTTTCAGTTGGTATTATGCAACTAACCAGTCTCAAAGTGATCTGTTGATGCATAGATTAGTTTTTTGATGGTTTTTGTGTTCTAATTATGGCGGGAAAACAGTAATAAAAGCACAAACATATACAGTGGAACCTGCGAATAGCGACCCCTCTTGGGACCAAACCAAAAGGGGTGCTATTTCGAGGTAGGGTGTTATTTGGAGGTTCAACCATAATCATGATCAAAAACACATTTCAAAGCTCACACACATGCACATGTGTAGATAGAAAATAAAAGACATGAGAAAACAAACAGCAAGGGCAACAAAACAATGTTTAAAGGCATTCAATATTTTATTGTACACACTTCAAGTTAAAATGAGGATTAATTTGGCTAGTTTTGACTAAACTAAGGAGATCTGCATGTACATGTACATGTAGTCACTGATGTTCTTGTGATTGGCTTTGGATTTTTCTATAAGTCTAATCATGATCAAGAACACATTTCAAAGCACACACACATGCACATGTGTAGATAGAAAATAAAAGACATGAGAAACCTAACAGCTAGGGCAACAAAACCATTTTTAAAGGCATTCAATATTTTATTGTACACACTTCAAGTGAAAATGAGGATTAATTTGGCTAGTTTTGGCTAAACTAAGGAGATCTGCATGTAGTCACTGATGTTCTTCTGAGTGGCTTTGGATTTTTCTTTAAGTCTGATTTCTTCCACAGAACTTTTCAGTTTCATGGCCTGTGACACATCATCATTGTCACCTTTGACAGTGACAAAGGCAAGCAGCCTTTTCACTTGCTCTAGAGCTTCCTTTGAAGACATAATGGGCTCTGGCTCTGCTTCTTCATCTTCATGCTCTGATTCAGCATCTGCAGGGGGGTCAAAGGAGAAGGCAGGCTCTGTTGACACTGTAGCAACAGTGTCATCCATGTGAATGAAGCTCTCCCATGTGACACCATCCAGCAGCTGGTGGTATGGCTCTTCCAGTAGCACCTCTTCCTGTTCCTCAATGGTGCTGGAGCTGGTGGTAGCATCCACCAACCCACAGTGAGCGAAACACTTCACACACGTTGAGGGTTTGATTGCAAACCAGGCATTGCCCAACCACCTCACAGCGTCGAGCAGAGTGATGGACTTCGCCAGCTGCGTGGCTGTGCTGACCTCATCCATCTCCACCAAGAGATGACGCAGCAATCTCTTGCGGTAGAGAGCTTTAACTTGGGCTATGATCCCACCATCAAGTGGCTGAAGCTTGCTTGTTGTGTTAGGGGGTAGAAACACCAGCTTGATGTTGGACAGCTCAATGTGGGGGTGAGCAGCGCAGTTGTCCACCAGCAGTAGGATACGACGCTCCTGAGCTTTCATCCTGTTGTTGACCCTGTTAAGCCAGGAGGTGAAAAGGGCTGCTGTCATCCAGCTCTTCCGGTTCCAGGCATATTCCACTCCCAGACTGCTCTTGTGCACATTCTTAAAGCATCGCGGGTTTTCGCTCTTCCCAATGAGCAGGGGTGTCAGCTTCTCCCCTGTGGCAGAGCAAGCCAGCAGAACGGTCATCCTCTCCTTCGCTGTCTTGATTCCTTTCTTGACGTCGTTCTTGTGCACCAAGGAGGTCCTGGGGAGGCTTCTGTAGTAAAGGCCGGTTTCGTCTGCATTGAAGATGTCCTTCAATGCATATCCAGCACAGATGTCCGGCAGCCGCTTGGCCCAGTCGTTATTTTTAGATTGCCTGACCCACTTCTGACCCCAGCATTGTATACATGTCAGCGCGGCTCAACTAAACCGACCTCTGGGAACGGCCGTGTGGTGCAGACACTTCGCGAAATGCCGCCCCAGGGAAGAGAGAGTCGCTATTCGCAAGTAAAAACAGCGATCGGGACCGGCAAGGGGGGGTCGTTATTCGCAATAGCGAGGTTAGTCGCTATTTAGAGGTAATTTTCTTAAGAAATCGATCCGTGCCGGCTCTGACCAGCCGCTATTGCGAGGGTAGTCGCTATTTAGAGGGTCGCTATTCGCAGGTCCCACTGTAGTGAATTTCTTATTTATCAAACAACTTAGAATTTTAGGTTGATTGCATATGTTTTTGCAGTCCAAATGAAATGGTGCAAATTTCATTGTTCAGTGTTGGATAGAATTAGAGATATCATTGTTACAAGTTGGGTTGTTTTCACTGGCAGCCATCTTGTTTTTTCTGTAACCATGGCAACCAGAAAACATCTGTTTGTATTTTTTTCTTGGCTAATGTTAATATAATACTATCATATAAAAAGATGTGAAATATATGCTAACACAACACATTTTCCCTTGAGACTAGCCTAAGACCTTAAAATGTTAAATTTTATGCGATTTGGTCTTCTACAAAAATAAGCTGACAAAAATTTCCATCGCTCATCTTTGCAAAAATCACAAACAAACACATAATGGTATTCATCCCCATTGTCGCCGGAAGCACATTTTGTACAAAGGCGTTCCGATCTTTGCACATTTAGATAACGATTTGTTTGCACTGGCAGTCTATTGTTCAAAGTTCTGAATTTCATAAATGAAACACACTGTTTGAATGGCAAAATATTGATGTAATCTTCACACACAAATTCATCTTTGTACATTCCATAGTTATAAAACACGTCTTTAGTATCTATCTCTGTAAACCACTGTTGAATATACTGGTCGTACAAGCACCTCCTGACCTTTTCTTTAAACCAAGTAGCTGAAAATTGTAAGTTCCCTTGCAGGGTCCAAAATCCTGATAATCCTAAACTATCCAGAATGGTTTCTATGGAAGATAAATATTCAGAATCTAACAAATCTAACGAAAACATTTTATAAGAAAACCAGTATGCAATGCTTGATAAGTTATTTCGGTTCTCAGGATTTACTCATTTATTCCAATAGCATAATAATCTACGTTTAGCATTAATGTGTATTGGAAGGTATTTTTCCCAACTCACCAAAAACCATAGCATTGGGTGTTGATTTTCTCAACTTGAATACAGTTTTATAAAAGCAAAGCTGTAATCTAGTTGCGATT
This sequence comes from Theodoxus fluviatilis, assembly GCA_034096865.1. NCBI lineage: Eukaryota > Metazoa > Mollusca > Gastropoda > Cycloneritida > Neritidae > Theodoxus > Theodoxus fluviatilis. The sequence goes on from JAWQFJ010002258.1 coordinate 374,730, forward strand.
TCGCACGAACTAAAACCCCAAACTTCAGAGCCATACAACAAAATAGGAGTTATCATCTTATCAAACAGGTCAATCTGTATATATATGTGCACGTCCACGATATTGCCTAACACTATCAAAAACTGGGGGTCTGGGTAAAGACACTTGAATAAAACTATCTAACACAGTCAGCATGCATATATTTCAAATTTATATGGGTTCTTTAAATGTTTTTGTAATGCTATGACCAATAGTTTTTATAGTTTTGCTTTGCAGAGATTCACAAAAAAATAATTAAACTCGTACGAAGCGGAAAAATGGCGCCGAAAAACGGGACATTTTGCGACGCCACTTTTGAATGCTTGTTATCTTGTGCAAATTCACCTTACAAAGTATAGATTGTGTGAAATAATTCAAGTTCAATTGTTAATTTAGTCATATTTCAGTGGAAAGTCGCCACAAAATAAAAACAGAGGTAGTTCTACCGAAATAAAAAAGACCTATGCGTACGTTACTCTCGTTTCTACCACCCTTGCTCAGAGGAAAAAAATCGAAGCCAAACATGTGTACATAAATGTGTTGAAGAGAAGGTTCAAATTACTTTTCCTTTCATTAGTTTACTCATACAACTGCATAGTTTTATTATTCTTTTGGTATTAACCAATTTCTTGGGACTATTTTGATGGTCAGCGTCGGTTGTTTCCCTACGTTACTTACGAAAGGTATGCGTGTACCAAACGTGTTGCTATCTTGTTCCGCACTCGAAACGGATACGAAGGAAACTTTTGTCATCCCGCAGTCAATGAACACGTTTATATAGAAGGATACGTCATAGTACTCGCGATTTTTGACCAATGAGAAGGCTTCGTTTCATTCATTTCCTTCTGTTACGTACGAAAATTTGCTACACATGTGCGAAGCTTTCAGTTCGTTTGATCCGTTCGATCGACCATCTTCATCCAATTTGGGTTAAGTAAGGCATTCTACATTAGTTTTTTATTAATACAATTCAATAGTTTTGTTCATGGGTCATGAATAAATACTTTATGACTAGTTTTTATCAACGCCACTCTGGTTTTAGTTTCTGGTCATACTTACGAAACTCAATCGTCGCGGAGGAGCTTATCACATCCATTGATTTGGTCAGAATCACATCATGTTTGTTTTCATAGAACTAATTTGATGTTCCCTCATGCTAGATATCAAAATAATACCTTTTATAATGATATACGCATGTGATCGTCTGCGCTGGTTACCAAAGAGAACCAAACACCTGGGTATGTCTCGGAAACAAAAAAAACCGATGACCTGGTGTTATGGGGCAATATCGTTGACTGTGCATGCATATATATGCGTCATTCTTTGCTCCTCGTGCACTGAGGGGTAGAACACTCGTTCGCGATTATGCAAACTTAAATTTATCCATGAATAGTTGACTTTTTGTAATGAAGAAAAAAAGTCACTAATGCATTTTGCTGTATGTGCAATGTAACCTGAAAATGCAGGGGACACCAGACATAACAAATATGCCCGTTTTTTAACATTATAATTTTGGGTTTGACCTTCAATATTTAGTGGCCAGCAAAAATGGCTGCCAGGAAAAGAGGAATGCCGATCCGCCTTGCTCTAGAAAAAAACCTTACTTTCTTAAAGGCTCCAGATTAAAAAATAATATTAAAAAAAAATAAGGAAAAAAAACAAATTAGATATACAATACCTGCCTTGAGAAAAAAAGGGGGGTACTTTTTCTTTTGGTGAATATCATTGATGCATATAAGGCAGCAGACTAATGTATTGCAGTCGGCTTGCTTGTTTTATCACTGTGAAAATATTGGGTTTCATATGAAGGGTAACCTGCGTTCCTCGTGGGCTGTCAGCAAAATTTCGGCGACGGCTATGAATAAACCTATCTAGGGCAGCATGTATCTAGCCACTAGAAGGAAATATGTTTAGTGCTCATACTGAAAATCGCCTGAACAGAAGGCGACAATAATTTTAGTTTATGACAACAACAGGCTACTAGGCATGAACTTTATCTGATATTATTTTGGTTTTGGTCGTCACGTTCATCACGCATGTTACTCCAGCTCATATTTGCTGGGGGGGTTTTGATAAATATTTTAAAGCAGCCGGGTGCGAAATTTCGCGGGCTCAGAATAGGGTTGTAAAAAAAAAAAAAAAAAAAGAGAAGAAGTATCAGTTTTCTAAAAAGCGACTTCATAAAGACTTGATGAGGTTTTAGTTTGTTACCTGGCAATTACGCATCGTAGTAACACGTGTTACACGCAAATTCAGTAGGCTCAACACACACTTGTTGTAAGTGCGCAATTTTTTTTTTAGTTGACGACATTCCCCCCCCTCCCCCCCCCCCACCAAAACTACACGCCTATGAGACTGGCGAGTCAGCGAATGATTCTGGGCGCTATGCCGTTCTGGGTCTTAGTCCGTTTAAACATTCGGTGCCACTTCGACTCAATTGAGGCACTGTCCAATAATCTCCGTTTAGCTACGGAAAAGATTAGGCACGGCCGAATCACGCAGACGCGTGTATAGGTGCATTGACTACAGTAGGCCTGTCCGAGCAATGACTTGTTTGTGCGCAATAGCGCCAGATACATTAATGCGGGCCTAGATCTTAGGGCATAGCTCCGCATGAAGCTGCGCGAATGTCATATCAGGGCGGCATATTGTGAGCGTCTGCGACTGACGAGCTACATGTTTAAGCTGGACTTGATATGCAAAGAACGTGTTGTTGCTAATTTGAATCTTCATTTTTAGCTTCATCATGTCACGGGAGTTGAGTATGCGTTTAGTTGATTGCAACTGTTTGTAATGCTTTTCTGGCACTGATTAAAGATCTGTTTTTTATATACAGTAGAAAATTATTTTGAGGGGGCATTTTTGACTGATGACGGGCCGAGAGGCATGCGCGTCTTTCAGCTTCAGGCAGTTTTGTATAAGATAAGAGGTAAGGGGGGCGAGAGGAGAGGGGGGGGGGGGGGGGGGAGGGGGGGGGGGGGAGGGGGGGGGAGAGGGGTAGGGGGGAAGAATGCGTCAAAAGCCTGTCAGGTCGACTTGGTGGGTGGAAATCTCGTTTGCCTAAAGAAGCATGGGGGGGGGTGGGGTCTTCTTATTACTTTCGCTGACTATTGCAGAGGAAGTGGCATATTGTTTTGCTTGTGATGAAGTGGATAAGTCTGGAGGTCCGCAGCTCGATGCGAGCTGATACATTATTTTTAAATAAATTTATGAATTAGTAGAAAGTAGAGTAGTAGAAGAGAGAGCTGTCTCTTCTGCAAGCTGATGATCCAGAGTTAGGCTGCGCTGCACACTGTGGCGGTTTGCTGGAGTAGATTAGCAGAAATATAGAAGAGAGAGAAGTGCTGGAAGACAATTATAAAGTTTTGACAAACAGAAGGTTGTATTTTTAATGTTGTTTGTGTGCTTTGAATTCTTTAATATAGAAACTGCCCATTTTGTGTGTCGGCCGCCCCTTTCAACTTGATATAAAATTGTGTCACGCGCCATGCTAGGTTAGGCCATTTTCTGTTTTTTTTAAAAAGTTTGTATTAAGATAAGTTAGCGAGGATTTTTCTTTCCACTGGTGTAGTTAATATTTTATGGGCTGTATTTTATTGGGCAAACATATGGTGCAAGAGTATCTGGGATCTTTATGAATATTTAGTTTTTGTGGCATTAGGCAAAATATAAGGCGGTGGGAGTGGTAACCTGGGCAGGTCAGTGGTGTCAGGCGCTATTGCTTGCGTCGCAATTTTTTTAATTTTTACTCTGGTTATCGCTGGATAGAAACATACAATTGAGTAGTGAACTCACGAGGTTTTCTCATTTTATCTAATGATTTTCTGGTCTCAAAAATAATTTAAAAACGGGGATTGCTAGGAAAAGCTTTGTGCACGTCAGCATCATGCTAGTTACGCATCATGGCCAGCCCCCCTAAGTATCTGAGTTTACATTGCAAGAACTAAATCTACTGATTTTGTGTTAGGACATATTCAGTAACAAGATAATTAGTGGACGTAGCACATTATTTTTAAAAATTATAATTAGAGATAGTGAGAGAGGAGAGAGGCTTCTACTCGCATAGCTGATGACCGGAGTTCAGTCCTGCGACAACTGTTGGCGTTTGCTGGGAGAGATAGAGAGAGAAATAGAGGTAGAGAGAGAGTTAGAGTGATGAGAGACCATATTATAAAGTTTTTCACGCTGTTTTATTTTTAATGTTGTTATCTTTGATTCTTTAATATAGCAAAGCTGCCATTTTGTGATGTGCTCCCCCTCAATTTGATATGAAAATCCGGGTGTCACGCACATGCAGGTTATTGTCCTATTTTGCTGTTTTTATTAGGAAAGTTTGGTATTCAAAAAGTTTAAAAGAAAGGGCAAAGCCCGACCGAACACCCACCCCTTCCGAGCAAGAAACCACCCCCACCCCAGTATTTTCTTCACTGGTGTAGATGTTACTCTGATTTATGTGGCGTTAAAGCATATTGGCAATATTATGTCTGGATCATTTTAATGAAAATTAGTTTTGCACTAGCAAATAACTTTGGCGAGTGGTATAACCTGCTGCGTGGGTGTCACGCTATTGGCTTGCGACAAAAAACACCGCAGATCACATTTATATTTTTTTTTTAATTTTTACCTGGTATCCTCTGAATATAACATAGCAATTGAGTTAGTTATAGCGAAGGTTTTCTGAAAATTTTATTAATGATTTTCTGGCAAATAAAATAAATTTAAAAGCATTTTTGGCAGTGGCTTTTGTACAGAGGAGACCACTCATGCAGGTTAACTGGCATCATATGCCTACCTCGCCCTAAAGATGTCCTGAGTTTACATTGGCAAGAAAAAAATCTAC
>JAWQFJ010002259.1:0-35083 GCA_034096865.1 Theodoxus fluviatilis
TTGGACTCACTGGATTGGAGTTCTCAGCCTTGATCTACCTTTATAGAATTGCATTACATGAAACACAGTGAAAGAGAGTCTGTATGGGCATGCTTTAAACTTGCAGAGAAAGTACGGGACAACGCCCCATGGAGGCTACGGCCTGGGCCTGGAGCGTTTCATGTGCTGGATCCTGAACCGCTACCACATCCGTGAAGTCTGCCTGTACCCCCGATTTGTGGACCGCTGCAAGCCTTGAGCTAAACATGCCAAGCCCTTGGCCACGGAGACAGTACAGTTTGTGTGTTCAGTGCCCACCCAGCCTGTCAACTCCTTTGCTTGAAAACATTAAATCTCTGTCAAATTATGTCTGTGCAATTCCTAATTTTGCTTATTGATTTAGGGACATTTGAATTCATAAAGTATGTTTTATAATGTACGGGCATGCATGTGTACATCTGTGAAACGGTTTACATTGTATAATAGGAGACAGCCCAAAATGAAATGACTTTGCTTGGACATGTGTAAATGCTATAGTTCTCTTTAGGGAGCTGTGCTGGTGCAAACAAAAGGGGAACAATGTTTGAAAGAGAAATGCACTTTCAAGTCAATCAGCATCTATGACTCATTAGATCCAAGGTGGTATCAAGTAGCCGTGATAGGATTTGATTGCAAGAACTTGAGAAATGGAGAATGAAGGTAATAAAAATGTGATTGTCCACTTTCTAAAGTCCTTTTGCCTGTACAAAGTACTTCTGTAGTCTTTTTGGAACCTGCATATTTTCCTCATACCAACAACTGCTTGTAAAGAGTATTTTGTGCAGATGTGGTGTGGCTTATCTGAGGTGTCTGTACATTCAAGTGTTCGGTTGCTTCGCTAATGCACATATCTTTTCCTCTGCATAGCTCGTCACCTCATGGGAAAAAAAGGAAGAAATGGTAATTATTTCCGTCAACCATGTATTCACTGAGATGAGTAGTCTGAGAATCGAACTTCATCTTGAAGGTTGTAGGTTCATTCATCACATAAAATTTTGTTTAAAAAATACTTGGTATACTTTCCTGCAAGGTTTCATTTCTGTTTTGTTAACTTAGTATGATGCCATTTTATATCCCTCAGCCGAGTAAGTCATCCTCCCCACCGATGTCCTCTCCATCATTAAAATCCTCCTCACAGCTGTCAGGATAATTGAAAAGTTTATTTAGCACTTTCAGTGCTGACAAACGAGGTTTATATCTTTTATCAGAAGCCATTTCATGATCAAATCAATCAAAATTGCAAGAAAACTACTTCAAATCCATGTAGGTCTATCAAACTCTGCAAGAATGCCGAGGAAGTCCTAAGGGACGTAACTCTAACAGCTACAGACACTTGTTCGAAAGTATTGTTTCCTCCCTTGCAATCAAGACCCAAGACTGTACCGAAAATCACTAGAACAGTTTAAACGCAAATCAAGTCAGTGTCCCTAGTTATTCGTAGGGAGATGCAGTGGGTCAATTCATACTCCGAACCCACAGGGGGAGGTGGGATGGGCAGTTGCTCAATAAATGTTGCCACATGAAAAAGTTTTGTCATAGATCTTAATGAATGCTTCAACACATTTTAGTGTTCATTTATGTGCAAATGCTGCATTTCCACACAGGTTGGGGTAATATTACTGACTTAAACAATCTTGTAAACCAATCCCAATCACTACAAGGGTAAGGTTTACAAGATTGGTTATGTTGTCGGGGTGGAATTAGTTAAAAAGAGGTTTCAGACCTGGTAATTAAAATCAGGTGCACTGGTAGTGCTAAGAACAGATTTCCCTCACAACTGGGCATGCAAACAGCTCAAATGTAGGCCCAAGCCAATAGTTGACAAAAATGCATTACTTTCTCTTGCAAGTTTTGTTTCTCAGTTTGATGGATGGTGGTGATAATATCAGATGGATTGCCTTGTTTATTGTTGGGCCTGATAGGCCCTTTGCCTCAACATTTCCATCATATATGTATGTTGTTAGACAACGTTCATAAATGATGGAAATGTTGGGGCAGACATGATCTGCCACTCCATGAAAACCAAGGTAAACAATGGCAGCAAGGAGCTTGCTGTTATGCGAGTTCTACACGATGCCCATGTTTCAACTTGCTCCCTTTCATTCATTGAAAAATGGCAAGCTTAACTCAAATCCACGGTGAATATATGGCACCAAGTAGCCTACCCTATGCCTATTACTAATCAACTGCTAAGCCAGGGAGCGCTCGACACTTGCACTTCGTGGCAACTGAAGCGGAGAGAGGGATGGATTTCTATGGCCCATCAGCCTTTGTAAGCTACGTAAGGCCATTGAGCACTAAAATCACTATAATTGTTTAGCCTTTGTAGGGAATGTAAGACCATTTATAATGAACAATCACTAGAACTGGTCCTGGTCCTGGTAGACTAAAAGCGGGTCACAATATCCTCTTACTTGCCTCATACGGATAATTGTATAGGTTGACACTATGGGTCAATTCTTACCCCCACCCCAAGGGGGAGCTATGTAAGGCAGTTAATCACAAAATTAATTAACTAGAGAAAGCGTGTGTCAAGTAACGAGTTCCCCATTTATTTACGTGTAATGAATTTCGTATGAAAGCCACGAGTTATTCGGAGCCATAAAAATGAGACTAAGATAAGACAGGCCTTTTCACATTGATTTTGGTCTGGAAAGTTTGTGGAGCTGACACTGCCATAAATCACCGTTCGCATTACACTTTCCCATGTATAAATTGCACAAAATAACCGAGCGTATTCAAGGCTTAAAGAGAGCCATACTTTCTACTTTAGATTGTGGTGCATTAATAATCAAACTCATTCATAAAAATCCTCCTCACAGCTGTTAGGACCATTGAAAAGTTCATTCAGCACTTCCAGTACTGACAAACGAGCTTTATAGATTCTCTCAGAAGCCATTTCGTGATCAAATCAATCAAAATTGCAAGTAAAATACTTTAAATCCATGTAAGTCGATCAAACTCGGCGAGAACGCCGAGGAAGCCTTAAAGGACGTAACTACAGACACTATGCTCACTTCAAGGGAGGTTAGACAACAAGGCTAATGTAAGATATAAGAGTTGCTTCCCTTGAAATTGTTGCTCACATCTTGCCCGGTAATTATATGAGAGCAGTTATTCTTAAGAAAAGTACAATATCAGCCTAACTTCTCGCATAGGCTGGGTAATAATCACAGATCGAAATGCGCCACAGCGCATATTTCTGATGGCGACTTTCTTCCTTTCCCCGAAGGCAGCCATTTTGTTATACAGACGCAACAGCGTTCCGGCGCGGTATTACCGGTAGATACCGGTAGCCGTACCATGTCGTTCAAGAGTCAAACGGTATCAACCGGTCGATACAGGTAGGCCTCTTGAACGCACGGCCTAGGGCATTTGTTTGGCCCAAAATCTCGAGAGAATCACGAGGGCTAAGCGTTGCCTACTTTCCTCGCTCAAAAGTACACACTCGCCAGGAAGGCGGGAGGCCGAAGGAGGTCGGAGCTTGTAACGACCAGAATAATTTCCCGGCCAAAACAGTTTCCGGAAGTCATCGCAGAGTTATCTGCTCGGCTCTCTTTTAATTCGATTTACCGCTCCTGCACATGTTCTTCGCATGGAATATATCCAGACAAACGACACATTAGTTGCTTTACGAGTTTTTGTGTTTTTGGTGCATTTGTGTAGTTTAACACATAATGTAGCGTTCAAAAAAGTTTCTTCCCGTGCAAAGCCGTCTCCCCTGCCGGAAATAATATGGGAGTCACCTCCCTGTAGTCTACTTTTAGTCTGGTTTTATAAAACGCGACCGTTGACTGACTTCGCACGCCCGGGGAGTTATGCTAAGATCCGGCCGCGTTAATATATCTGCGTTTTGTGACAAACGTCTTGCTCGGCGGTACTGTACTCCATGCACCTTAACGGCCCGCGTGATTCGGGTGTAATCTTAAGCTAAACGACGTTCCGAATGTTTCCGACTTCGACCATTTCAGCATCACCAATAAACATCGTTTAGCTTAAGATTACACCCGAATCATGCGGACCGTTAAGGTGCATGGAGTACAGTACCGCTGAGCAAGACGTTTGTCACAAAACGCAGATATATTAACGCGGCCAGATCTTAGCATAACTCCCCGGGTGTGCGAAGTCAGTCGGGCGGAGTGGCGGGTGCCGTCTCTTTTTAGAGTGGAATTCTCAGCGCGTCCCTCGCAGATAACTCTGCGATGACTTCCGGAAACTGTTTTGGCCGGGAATTTATTTTGGTCGCTACATAGCTCCCTCAGTATTGGCTGGAGGCGCGTTGTCGTCACTTCCGGAGTTATTTGTAGAAGCCACGTGCTTTCAGCCATGTTGGTAGGAGCAAAGAATGTAAGTTACACAAAGAAGGCGCATAACGCGCGTCTGTGCGAAACGAGTGACGGCAGCGCCCCCAAGCGGCTGCAATGGTGCTGCAGTAAACATATAGAGTAATGCCGAGTTTTTAAATTGTATTTTACAGTAAAATTGCTTACAAGAACCCATCACCTTACCAGGCATAGTTACTGTGTTAACAGTAGTGGTGATTTGTACAGCAGAATCAAGGATTGCCAGCACAGTTAATGGGACACTGTACAGTTGAGACTCGGGTCTATGGCGGATCTGGCTTGTTCAGGAGGTGCAGCGCTGCAAAGCGCTGCTCAGCGCTGCATGTGATTCACTCCTGAACAGCAATTTTGGGGCGTGATTCACTCAGCGTTAATCACCAATCCGAGATGATTCAGACGATTTTGCATCATTTTCAAAATGGCGTCTTCGATCCCGCACTGGCTGTCGATGCGTAAAATAACCCTCAGAAACATCATTTTGGGACTGGAACGGGCTTTATTTGCCCCAAGCGCCCTGAATGCGCGAGTAATGGCAAGTAAGGATGACACAGTAGTGGACTTTATTCATGCAGAATACATTTAAAGTGCATAAACGATGTCTGTGGCAAAGAAAACACTTTCTTCGCGTCTATCAACACAACATGGGGCGCAGAAGATTTACCTCCCCTTTAACAAGTGAAGCGCTGCACTACATCTTAGGTGTTCAGGAGAGGCAAAGAGCGCTCAATTGCCAACATGAAGTGCTCATGCAGTGTTGTACTCCCGAACAAGCCTTATGTGTGTGTGTGATGACTGTCAGTGGGGCAGACTATAAGACAATGTTGCACTCTACTCTTGTTGTGCGGAGGTTCTCCTGGCTTGCGCTGGGAAATCGAAGTGACAAACACTGGTGGTCGTTTTCGATAAACTTTATTCACGCACTGATCGCTACAGTGTTGTAAATCAGTAATCGTCGTCGTACTCGCTTCACAGTGTCTCCGTGTCGAGTTCTAAATCGACTGGCGTCACGTGACCTGGTGACCGAATTATCAGAGCGACTGCTAAACACAGAACAGCCCGAGCAAAGAACAACAAACCAAAGGAACGATAAATTTGACAATAATTATGAATATGCAAAGCAGTGTAAAAATTTCATAAGTTTCCTTTTATTCAATCGACAACCAACACTCTTTAGCTCACTAATCACTATTCAATGTGGGAAATTAATTTCTGAATAAAATTTTGCATTCTGGCATGCTGCAATAGTCTGGTTTTACGATTCAGTCACCAACAGCACAAACTTGAATATCATCAAAAGGTCTAATGGTTGTGTGAATTTTTAAAAAAGACAACAGTAGAATTTGACTGTTTTCATTCACCAATTCTGTGTCAATTGTAAATCTAAGATCTATATCACAATGTAGACAGGGGGAAAAAAGTGCATAAATACCAGCTTTATTGCAGGGAGTCATTTTGCTACAAATTACACGGTAATTTTGTTGAGAAATGTGCTCGGGATAAATGAGAAACACACCGATACATTCGCGCAACATCTTCTGTATTTACATGTTGCACTGTGGTCTATTTACCTCCCTTGATCTGCTATCCATCGCAGCCGCTTGAGGGCGCTGCTTTTCAAGCGTCATCACTTTTCGTATAGGGTGTGATGAACTAAAAAAGAAGTTAAAAAAGAGAGGCTATCCCGTAGGACTGACTGAGGCTGCTGTGGTAAAAGTGGCAGCCAGGACTCGAGCATCTACTCTTCAGTATGCTCGAAGAGAAGCCGAGGGTACAGACAGAGTGCCGTTTGTGATTCGTCACAACCCTAACAACCCGCCTCTGAGCCAGTGGTTGAAACAGTTTCTGCCGGTGCTCCACACTAGCACACGGATGAGACGGGCAGCTCCAAACCCGCCTATTGTGGGAGAAAGAAACTGTTTCAATTTAAGAAAACTGCTGATGCCCTCGACCCTCCCCTTCCCTCGTACTTTGGCTCAGGAGACCAACTTCGGGTGTCACCCTTGCCCCAAATGTGTACTGTGTCAGAGATACCTGCAGGACACTACCACCTTCCGCAGCGTCATTACTGGCCAGTCTTTCCACATCAGAGACTGCTTGTCGTGCACGTCAACCAACGTCATCTATCTCATTGACTGTGAACAGTGTCACGACAGGCAGTATGTGGGTGAGACTGGCCAGACCATACGTAGAAGGTTTTACGGACACACGTACGACATCCGCAATAACTTAGACACCCTAGTGGCTAAGCACTTCAGGTCCCCTGGGCACTGCCTCTCCCACATGAGAGTGACCATTATTGAGCAAATACACGTGGACGATGCCAACATCCGTAAGCGGAGAGAGAAGTTCTGGCGCTTCAAGCTACGAACCAACTACCCTGAAGGACTGAATGTGTTTGACTGAGAGAGAGAGAGATGGATGGAACTATGAACACTTAAAGAGAGAGAGAGAGAGTTGGAGGTAGAGAGAGAGGGGGAGAGAGAGAGAGAGAGAGAGAGAGAGAGACAGAGAGAGAGAGAGAGGGAGACAGAGAGAGAGAGACAGAGAGAGAGAGACAGAGAGATAGAGAGAGAGAACACTCTGGACACTGGATGCTGAGAGAGCTCGGGCTCCGAGAACTCGGGCTAGAACATTTTTTGGGGGATGAGGGTGGTGGAGAGAGAGGGAGGGAGGGAGAGAGAGAGAGGGAGAGAGAGAGAGAGAAAGAGAGAGAGAGAGAGAGAGGGAGAGAGAGAGGGAGAGAGAGGAGGGGGAGAGCTCTGGAGTGCCTACGTCATGTCATTCTGAAGTTTTTTACGTCACGTGTTGCATCATTTATGTGTTTCTGTATTAACTGAAGAAGGGCGTATGCCCGAAAGCCTTTTGATTTTGGTGTTTGTCGTGTGTTTTTTTCTTATTAATAGGGAAAGCCTCGGATGTGTGACTTACGTTCTTTGGTAGGAGGCGAGCGCTGTCTGCTAAGCTGTGCTACGGGAGACGTGCAACCGCGACTTCTTGCTGCGTGAAAAATTGTTTTAACCAACAAAAAGACAAATTAAGAGGAGTCAAACGCTCCTACTACTTTATGCCATCAGAGAAAACCAATCAAGGTCCGTCCGATTGTGCAAAGGGTGACCGAAACTAGACGAGAGGATGGAAAAAGATTAACAGAATAGATCGGACCTTTCAAGACAAACACCCAGCGAGAATCAGCAGACATCTCCCAGGAATCCTGCTATGAAGAATCGATAGACTTCCAAAGACCTATAATTCTTTAACTCTTCCAACGTGTACGCCGATTGTCCGAGTACATGTAACAATTAAATATGTCCATGACACTCGTTGGCGGAGTGTTCCTCAATTCCGGATCAAGTTGATCCTTCGTCAGCTGATATGGATGGATGAATGGAGTCCACGTTCATGAATTACAGCCAGGGCTGTAGGCTACGCAAGGCCACCGAGCACAAAAACCACTAGAATAGTTCCGAGTCAGTGCAAATCAAGTCACGATGTACCTAGTTATTCGCCTCTTACCAATCGCGAAGGGAGACGCGGTGGGTCAATTCTTACCCCCCTAACACAGAGAGCTGGTATGGATAGAGCCCGCCGATCACCTCAATTTTGTTGAGGTAAAATCAACAGGCATTGGGCTTGCGAAAGTCAACGTAACGCGTTTTCTTCCTCACGGACATTACCTTAGAAAGATAAATGTATCAACTCACTCTATTTTAGATGTTGGTTTCTTGGCACAGCCAGCTTACCATGTCGGAGCAGATGAAACAAATGAGAAAAGCGAAACTATCACTCGTGCACCAAGTTTTGATGCGTGACCAGGACACTCCCCGCAGTATGTTTTGTTTGCTTTGTAAGGTTTTAGCACTAGCTGTAGGTGTAAAAATGGTCAGTTATTAATATAATCGGTGAATTTAGTTGTCATGAAACTTTGATTTGTGCTTTAATGCCATTTTTGACTCGCATGCGAAGCAAAAGTGAGTCTATGTACTCAGCCGTGTCGTCCGTCCGTCCGTCCGTCCGGGCGTAAAAAACTTAAACGTTGGATTTTTCTCGGACACTATTAAGTCTATCAACACCAAATGTGGCATGATGGTGTATGATGACAAGGCCTCAAAAAACATACACAGTGACTTGACCTTGCTTCAAGGTCAAGGTCACAGGAGCCATAAATGTGGTCTCAAAAACAGTCATTTTTCACATTTTCCCAATTTTCTCCCACGTTATTGAGAATGGCGACCTTAGCTACAAGTGGTATATAGGTCAAAGCAAGCCCTATCTTTTGATACCAGTTTGGTTGACCTTGCTTCAAGGTCAAGGTCACAGGAGCTCTTCAAAGTTGGATTGCATACATATTTTGAAGTGACCTTGACCCTGAACTATGGCAGATAACTGTTTCAAACTTAATAATTATGTGGGGCACATGTTATACTTTCATCATGAGACACATTTGTTCACATATCATCAAGGTCAAGGTCACTTTGACCCATATGAAATGTGACCAAAATGGGGTAGTGAACCACTAAAAGTGACTATATCTCAAGGTAGAAAGTGCCAATAAGCACCATTGTGCTTCCTATGTCTTGAATTAACAGCTTTGTTTTGCATGACCTTGGATGACCTTGACCTTGGGTCAAGGTCACATGTATTTTGGTAGAAAAATGTGTAAAGCATTTCTTAGTGTATGATGTCATTGGTAGGTTTAGTTGTTTGACCTTGACCTTGAAGGTCAAGGTCATATAAAGGTCAAGGTCAAGCATGTGAGTAGTATGGGCTTTGCCCTTCTTGTCTTGTCAAAATCTTACACGTTAAATTACGCCGAATGCGGGAAAGTGGATCATGCACTCATCGACTTCATGATCGTGAATTTTCTGTCCTCGCCTGACCAGGAAAACGAAATAATCAATTCAAGCCAGAACTAAACCGTTATCTGCTGCCACTCAGAGTTTTACATGAAACATATCACACTAGCTCGATCGTCTACTGGCATAGTGGCAACGGTTCGATCGCGTTCGTCTGCTAGGTACGTACGGTGTGGTTTGTTTACTTATCTTCTGACTATTTTCGATTAGTTTTTTTAATCTAATTAAACTTTTTGCATGCTTTAATGCCATCCATTTGCCAAGATCTAGCGATCATCACTCAACACAGACCCGAAACATACCCCAACATATAGCACCGGAAGTTATGTAACCTACCATCATGGCTGTGCTGCTAATTACCATATGACCCCTGGTGAGCTCTTCTCCGGCCATTGGTGTGTTCTACGAAGTGAAAAACTGATGTGATATCTGAATCATAAGTTATTTCGTCTATCGGCAACTTCTTCATCGACTCTGGCGGCAGGACGCAGCCATGTTGTTCCGCCTTGGGAGATGATTGGCAGTTTTTGTAGCTGTAGGAGCATCTCACTCGCCCTCGACTAGCCTTTCAGGGAGAATCACAAGATTTTCGGCCAAAAAAATACTCCCCTAGACCGTCTCGGGACAGCACAGTGGGAGCAGTCGAGGCCCGAGACAGTTTCGGGCGAAACAGGGAAGGGGTTAAGAAAGGACATCAGCTTGCCCAAGGCAAACTGAATGAAGTAAGCTACCCATTATCCCAACATAACACTTCATTCAAACCCGAACCATATCTGATGCACTTTTCACAATTTCCTCTTTCTTTCAAATCACACACACACAGAATCTTTCCCCACTCATCCATCACTGTGCAACATATTGAAGCTCAACTAATTGAGATTTGAGAAGCCAAGAATGTCCCCCCTTCCAATATACAAATATGCATCTTAGCACTCCATCTGTTTGTGGTCAAAACTTGCAAGAGCTCTCCGATACACACATGTTTCAAAGGTACCACTTGCATGCACACAAAAACACAGTGAAGTTACTTGGTATTGATGGGTTGTATTACCAACAGCACATGAGATGGAACAGTCCTCCAGTTTGATTTTAGAATTCAACCGTTGAATAAAGCTTGGATTTCCATACACAAGTGCCAAGATCATAGGAGCTTGCCCACACATTAGTACTTAGCAACCTTTCGATATCCACATTTCATTTCAAAAACATTTTTACAGGCTTGCTGCAAAACAATTTGTGTTGAGAAGGTAACTTTCACGCTATTTCACAAACCTTATTTGTAGTAATATGTATCTTCATCCTCATTAATTTGTCACAATTGCAGACTTGGGTACCCCAAATTTTGCCTCAGCGTACTCACTGGTTCAGATATGCGTAATTTTATAAAACTGTGCGTAATTTTTTGCGCGGACCGACAATTTCAAAAATGCAGCTTTTGGTTTGCATACAAAGAGGCAATGCAAGTGAAGAGTTACCTCTCCCTTGACCGCTGAATCCGGCTGTTCAGTTGAAGCGAAACTATGTATCTCTACAGGAGGACACTAGTCACGTAGGCATCCCTCATCCCGCAGCACGCCTGAACTGATTTTGGCGAGAGAGAGAGAGAAAAGGCTTGTTCAGAAGTACTCAGCGCATGTTGGCAATTGAGCGCTCTTTGCCACTCCTGAACGCCTAAGATGTAGTGCAGCGCTTCACTTGTTAAAGGGGAGGTAAATCTTCTGTGCCCCATGTTGTGTTGATAAGACGCGAAGAAAGTATTTTCTTTGCCACCGACATCGTTTATGCACGTTTACATGTATTCTGCATGAATAAAATCCACTACTGTGTCATCCTTACTTGCCATTACTCGCGCATTCAGGGCGCTTGGGGCAAATAAAGCCCGTTCCAGTCCCAAAATGATGTTTCTGAGGGTTATTTTACGCGTCGACGGCCAGTGCGGGATCGAAGACGCCATTTTGAAATGATGCAAAATCATCCTGCTGCACGTCAGATTGGTGATTCACAGGGCTGCTCAGCGCAGAGTGAAGCATGCCCCAAATTGGCCGTTCAGGAGTGAATCACGTGCAGCGCTGAGTAAGCGCTTTGAAGCACTGCGCCTTCTGAACTCCCCTAACGAGAGAGAGAGAGAGAGAGAGATAGAGAGTGAAACAGAGAGGTGTGAGGTATCCTCCCTGCAAATGTTATGTTAACCCTCTGGACGCCATTAATTTTTCACGGATTTTACTCCCTGCAGCCAGTTATTTTCTGGACGTGCCCCAAAACCGAGACCCCTCTTCTGTTTAAAAATATACAATTATTTTATTATTTGCTATAGAGGCAAACTTTTTGGAGGAAAGATGGAAAATTGAATGCTCTCTCTGATAGACACACTGAAATTTATGTCCATGCAATACAATATGATTTAAAAATAAACTGAGACAACACAAATAAAACAAGAAGGGCAAAGCCCATACGACTCACATGCTTGACCTTGACCTTTATATGACCTTGACCTTCAGGTGACCTTCAAGGTCAAGGTCAAACAACTAAACCTACCAATGACATCATACACAAAGAAATGCTTTACACATTTTTCCTACCAAAATACATGTGACCTTGACCCAAGGTCAAGGTCATCCAAGGTCATGCAACACAAAGCTGTTAATTCAAGACATAGGAAGCACAATGGTGCTTATTGGCACTTTCTACCATGAGATATAGTCACTTTTAGTGGTTCACTACCCCATTTTGGTCACATTTCATAAGGGTCAAAGTGACCTTGACTTGATATGTGACCAAATGTGTCTCATGATGAAAGTATAACATGTGCCCCACATAATTATTAAGTTTGAAACAGTTATCTTCCATAGTTCAGGGTCAAGGTCACTTCAAAATATGTATACAATCCAACTTTGAAGAGCTCCTGTGACCTTGACGCAAGGTCAACCAAACTGGTATCAAAAGATAGGGCTTGCTTTGACCTATATACCACTTGTAGCTAAGGTCGCCATTCTCAATAACGTGGGAGAAAATTGGGAAAATGTGAAAAATGACTGTTTTTGAGACCACATTTATGGCTCCTGTGACCTTGACCTTGAAGCAAGGTCAAGTCACTATGTATGTTTTTTGAGGCCTTGTCATCATACACCATCATGCCACATTTGGTGTTGATAGACTTAATAGTCTCCGAGAAAATTCCAACGTTTAAGTTTTTTACGGACGGACGGACGCCCGGACGACACGGCTCAGTACATACTCACTTTTGCTTCGCATGTGAGTCAAAAAACGTGTCGAGTGACAGGCTGCCACTAACTCACTCGAGAATAAATTCCCGCATCGCTTCCTTTCTTCACCCTCACTTGACCAGCGTAGCAATTCGTTTTGTCGATCATCAAGTCAACGACTTTATTAGTTGAAATAGAGATAAAAAGCATCCGATTTAGATACCTCATCGGGCACATGTTGAGGAGAGTCCATGCGCGAATTTAGAAGTTACCGATCGAGGTAGACACGTTGTTGCGCGATTTCAATTGCGCACGCTGGCTCAGAAATGATTGAGTTCGATTCTGATAAAGAGCGAATCTTTGAAATATTGTTCGATTCTGACTCGGAAGAAGAATTCCATGGCTTCACAGAGGAAGATTTGGTTGAGTTTGCCACAGCAACCAAGAGTGGTAACACGCAGACGGAATCTTAGACTGCGCTGGTTCAACTTCGATTTCGTCATCGGAGTCACTGTCTGCGGCAAACTCGACCAAATCTTCCTCTGTGAAGCCATGGAATTCTTCTTCCGAGTCGAAATCGAACAATATTTCGAAGATTCGCTCTTCATCAGGATCGAGCTGAGTCATTTCTGGGCCAGCGTGCGCATTCGAAATCGAGCGGCAGCGTGTCTACCTCGATCAGTAACTTAAAAATTCGATCTAAATTCGCGCACGTGCAGTGAAACAATATGGCGACTATTATTATGAAAGCGAGGCTCTTCTGTGCAGTCTCCATGCGTAGAGAGCTCTCACAATCCCAAGATTCATAGCAAACAGCGCCAGATTCAAACATGCCTATCAGTTTGTCGACTATAACCGCCGACGGCTGCGAGGGGAGGTAACTACTTCGGCGGTTATGACCGCCGACGGCACGCAGAGGGTTAAGATTGTCTGACCCACTTCTTACCCCAGCATCCTGTAGCAGTGGGGCTCAACTAAACAGCCCCTCTGGGAATGGCCGTGCAGTCACAACAGTGTTGTCAACACATATTACACAAATGTCCGATGAAGAGCTCTTGTCAAAACAAAACTCGAACAGTGCAATGGTTGTAAAGGCAGATGTTTTACCTTCTACTTATCTTGTGAACCCAGAAGTGTTAAACTTAAAGGGTCAAAGTTTCAGCTCCCAATGTGCATCTCATTTCATCACACACCGCTCCAGCTGGAAACTTCAAAAGTTTCACAGTAGGATTGTTTCACACTTGTCCAGCCAAAAGGTTGATCCTGCGACTCTTCTAGGGTTAACAATACCACAGGACATTACAGTCCAACAGTTACAGCACTCAAGCATTAACCAGGAGGTTGCCGGTTCTGTCCCCATTTAAGGTCTTCAAAACATGTTATTTTTGTTTATCCAATGCATGGCTCTATCTACACAATTCATACAGGGGGAATAACTGGGGGAAGCAAGACTTGCCTAGCTCTTACTCTACCCATCTCTGGTGAGTTTTGTGATCAATGGCCCTACATAGTCTACAAAGTCTGTTGGACCATGAAAATCCATCCATCCAATCATGCAAGGCTGTGGCCTTGAAGTGGCAATTCTGTTACCACTGTCATGTGGTTTCTCACATAAACCCACATTAATCTGTGGCCTCATTCATCCACCCTTTTCTCTGCCACTCTTCCATCACCTCCCCCAACCCCACCCCTCCCTACCCCCTTGACCACTTCACCTCACCCATCCACCACCCCCTGCCCACACACCCCCAACCCACCTCCTTGGTGAACTTCAGAGTCTGCAGTGCAAGTTCGCGGGTGGGGGAGATGATGAGGGCGCGGGCTGATGCGGTGGAGTGGCACTTGAGCCTCTCAAACATGGGAATCAGGAAGGCTGCTGTCTTGCCGCTGCCAGTCCTCGCCATGGCAACCACATCATGGCCATTGAGAATCTCTGGAATCGTCTGCAAGAGGAAACAGACCATCACTAAATAGAGGCAGAGCTGTACATCACAACAGAAGTTTTGCGATATGGTGGGATGGTCTCGAGTGATGATGCCGAACAGAATGTTCATAAGGTGTTTCCATGTAAAATAGGCACTTAATCTAAGTCAATATATGATGAAAGAATGCATGCATATGTACATATGTGTGCCCACGCATGTGTGTGTGTGTGTCTAAATATCTACAGCTCAATACTTATTTCAAAGTACACAATCTATTCTCCAGCAGAAATGTATACATGAAGCCTCACATCTCAGATGAATTAGCTTCTCAGCACATATTAACTTAAAAAGAGATGGCAGAATAGAATTCTGCAGAAAACCACTTCCAACTCATTCATCTTCCATGCTCATCAGAGATTTTTTTTATCTTCAGGGGGGACAGAAAATGGTGTTGGATCACATGATGTAAATCTGCACACTCACCTTCCGTTGAATTGGTGTGGGTATCTTGTAACCCATTTTCACAATTCCTTTGAAAATGGGGTGAGACAATCCTGCAGACAAAAAGGATATCACTGAATTTCCTGTGTAAATATCACAAAACATCATGAACATCATGACATGAACAGTCACCAAAACAAAACAAGTGGGGGGAGAAACAATATTTTTTTTAAGGTTATTTAAAAAAAAAGGTAAACAACAAACTGCATGACCCATGTCCTCCTTGAGCCCTATTTAATTTAATTACAAATCTTTTTCAGCAAAACAGAAAATATGATTTTGGTTCAATCTACTGCATACACAACATTTCTTAAAACACACACAAATACATGAAGTCTCAATTACCTCCTAATTAAATTAAATTAAAAATAAAAAAGCGGATCAGGCAATTACTTTAACCACAACTCCCCCCCCCCCCAATGTAAGAGTATCACAGATGCATTTAGATCCATACCCATCGACTGGAACCCCCCAGATTTCTTCTTCTTTTTGTTCTGCTTCATGTTGAGCTCTCGGATCTCCGTCTCCGAGTCATTTTCCGATTCCATGTCTGAAGACATCTGCAAAGTGCAATGTCAATATTTAATGACAACAAGTATGATGCCATTAAAAAGGGGAGAAAAACCGTGAGGGAATGGAGGCATGTTTATGTGTGTGTGTGTGTGCATGCGCATGTGTGAATGCATTATGCATGTGTGTGTGTGTGTGTGTGTGTGTGTGTGTGTGTGAGTGCGTGTGTGTGTGTGAGAGTGCGTGCATGCGTGTTTGTGTAGTATTCTGGACAACCGTGTTCCTGTGTTGACTCCAGCACACACGTACCTTCATAGGGGGATCTCTCTCTCTCTCTCTCTCTCTCTCTCTCTCTCTCTCTCTCTCTCTCTTTCTCTCTCTCAGTGTATGTTATTTGTTTTTAACATTTGGATGTTTAGAAATTTGTTTTTTTTGTATATGTCATTGTAGTTACGTCAAGTTCCATATTTGAATTTTGCTTCTCTGGTACAGTATCTACCCATGTTAGTATGCTTAAGAAATTGCACATGTATACATGTATAATTCTTGCGATAATTAGACTGACTCTCTCTCTCTCTCTCTCTCTCTCTCTCTCTCTCTCTCTCTTCTCTCTCTCTCTCTCTCTCTCCCTCCCTCCCTCCCTCCCTCCCTCCCCTCCCTCCCTCCCTCTTACTCTCATCCCTTCCTCCCCCCAGCTTCCCCCCCCCCTTCTCTCTCTCTCTCTCTCTCTCTCTCTCTCTCTCTCTCTCTCTCCGCTCTCTCTCTCTCTCTCTCTCTCTCTCTCTCTCTCCTCTTCTCTCTCTCGCTCTCTCTCTCTCTCTCTCTCTCTCTGCTCTCCTCTCGTCTCTCTCTCTCGCCCTCCATCACATACCATCATCTCGTGCTCTCTCCTCTCATCCCTCCCCCTCCCTCGCCTCCCTACTCCCCCCCCCTCCCCCCCCCCCCCCCCCATCCCTCTTCCTCACTCCCCATCCTCTTCCTACCCCCACCCTCTTAGTCCTTACTCTCATTATCTCTTCCCTTCCTTCCCCTTCCCCCAGCCAGCCCCCCCCGCCGCCTTCTCTCTCTCTCTCTCTTCTATCTCTCTCTCTCTCTCTCTCTCGCTCTCCTCTCTCTCTCCCTCTCTCTCCTCTCTCTTACCACATGTTAGAATATTTTGGTGACACCCAAGGGCTGGAATGTAAGAAAGGCACTGCCCAATTCACTACCCTTGAAAAATAAAGTTCGTTCGTTCGTCTCTCGTTCTCTCTCTCTCTCTCGCTCTCTCTCTCTCTCTCTCTCACCACACACACCACACGAACAACACAACACAACACACACTACTACATGTTGATCGCGGTTTTAGTTTACACTGTGCGTTAACATTTTTCAAGCAATTAGAAGAGTTCTAGACATAATGATGTCCGACGCACCAAAGATTATAATCTTTGGACGCACTGCATCACTGACTGCACGGGCACTCCAGACTTAGCTCGATAGTCGATCTCGTCGCATACTAAATCACAAAAAGGAAACGAGGAAGCAATTCATGGGCTAACAGACTAACAGGACAGGAAAACATCGGCTGTGGAAAAAGAACATCTGACAACGGTTCACTTTTCAGACTAGGACGACATACCTTTATCTCAGCGAAAACGAGCTTGAATGCACGTGTCGGAAGTGAAGGTTATTTTATAAGTCACAACTAGTAATTTCCGAAACGAGGAACTCTCTCTAATCGTAAATTTATCATAGTCCCATGAGAAAATGTATTTTTTTATTTTCTTTGTCGGTAAAAGTTTTTTTACAACGATTCTATGATAAAAGTGTCAAGTTGTCGTTTTGTTATGGAATTAAATGGACGATTACCTCCCGTTTTGGCGGGGGGGGGGGAGATTTAAAAACCTCCCCTTGTCTCGAAAGTAGTCGGGTTTATGCCAGTTGTGGTACATATAATTTTAGAAACTCATTACAAGTGAACTTTGTAGTTTCCAAATACGACAATTTCTGAGGACGTGTAAGAGCAAAACATGAATATGGATGATGGGGCATATTTTCATCAATTGAATTTTATCTAGGGGAAAGCGGGGCATTAGGCACCCCCTTGTTTAATTTCGACAATTATTCTGTTCTGTAAAAAGTTACACCAAATTAAACAGAGTAAAGTCAGTCGCCAGTTTAGATGCAACACCGATGAGGTTGACTCAGCTATGGCTCGTGCTTTTCGTGCTGGAGCAGTTCATCGGGAGGGGTGAACTACTTAGGCCTTCTCACACGTGGACACATTTCTGGCGACCATGCTAGCTATTTCCACTGGAAAAATCGTGCTTGCAAGTCTCAAAAAATGCTCTGGGTGTCGATCCTCAAGCGTGGCAAATTTCTGGCAAATATGCCAATGATGTTGGAAATATCTTGCTTGCAAGTCATAAGAGCAGTGTAGCCTACTGTGGAATACGTTGGGCCCCATCGGCACCGCCATGCTAGTTTTTTCCATGACCGGTGCGACATATTTTTCGGGAACACGCCAATCCAGTATGGGTTTCCTCGCTTGTGACGTAGTAGTGGAGATGTGTCCAGCAATGTGTCCTAATGGCAGCCTAGCCTCGAGCCGAAACTTGTGTGTCTTCCGCTACTTCATCTGTCAGTTGTAGGATGTCCTGACGCCTAGACATGACATTCTTGTATAGTTCTACATCACTAGAGAGAAAGAGAGAGAGAGAGAGAGAGAGAGAGAGAGAGAGAGAGGAGAGAGAGGGGGGGGGGGGGGTGTGATGCCTTTTTCAGTCATTTTGAATGGCACCAAAGATGTAAGTTCATTGCTAGTGTCACGAACTAGGAGATAGAGGGCCCATTTCTAAGCCTACTCGTTGGCAAGGAATTCCTCGCGAGTCATCATCATCATCATCATCATCATCATCATCATCATCATCATCATCATCATCATCATCATCATCATCATCATCATCATCATCATCATCGTCATCATCATCATCATCATCATCGTCGTCATCATCATCATCGTCGTCGTCGTCGTCGTCGTCGTCGTCGTTGCTGTTGTGTTATTACTATTATTATTATTATTATTATTATTATTATTATTATTATTATTATTATTATTATTATTATATCGCTGTTGTTGTTATTGTTGTTGTTGTCGTCGTCGTCATCATCATGATCATTATTGTTATTGGTGCTGTTATTACTAGTATTTCTATTGTTTATTATGACTTGTGGTGAAGAATAGATCCTTCATAAGGTTTTCTTGACGGAAGAAACGGTGGGTGAAGTTTATTGGGGGTTTTTCTCTGTTAGATGGGTAGAACTGACGAGATGAGTGCAGGGATGTATCCAGGGGTTGGCCATGGGATCTGCCGACACTTCATTGCTGCCTGTGGCCCGGGTTGGCCATGGGATCTGCCGACACTTCATTGCTGCCTGTGGCCTGGGTTGGCCATGGGATTTGCCAACACTTCATTGCTGCCTGTGCGTTGGCCATGAGATTTGCCGACACTTCATTGCTGCCTGTGGGTTGGCCATGGGATTTGCCGACACTTCATTGCTGCCTGTGGGTTGGCCATGGGATTTGCAGACACTTCATTGCTGCCTGTGGGTTGGACTTCATCTGTCTCCCAAGGTGGTCTGAACGCACGGTTGGCTTATAGAGATCTGACTTTTCAGAGGCGGGCTTTCCAGACTATGGATATGAATCTAAAGCAATCCAAAGCGATCCAAAGCGATCCAAAGCGATCCAAAGCGATCCAAAGCAATCCAAAGCAATCCAAAGCGATCCAAAGCGATCCAAAGCAATCCAAAGCGATCCAAAGCAATCCAAAGCAATCCAAAGCGATCCAAAGCAATCCAAAGCAATCCAAAGCAATCCAAAGCAATCCAAAGCGATCCAAAGCGATCCAAAGCAATCCAAAGCAATCCAAAGCAATCCAAAGCAATCCAAAGCGATCCAAAGCAATCCAAAGCGATCCAAAGTAATCCAAAGCGATCCAGAGCGATCCAAAACAATCCAAAGCGATCCAAAGCAATCCAAAGCGATCCAAAACAATCCAAAGCAATCCAAATCGATCAAAATGGCGTTTCCGGTATTATGTTTAAGTGACCGCTGTCACTATGCAGGAGTCGCTATGAACCCTGGGACAAAAAAGCAGACAATGTCTGGTTTTGGAAACGGATTTATTTCCCCAAAAATGATTGACAGGACGTTGCTTATGATTACAGCGATCACTTACTGATAAATTCGAAAACCGGAAGTGCCTTTGTAATTGCTTTGGATTACATTTCCATAGTACTGGGAAACCCGCTTCTGATATGCCCCTGTATATAGCATCTTTGGCTGCTTGGGGCCGCCCCTGGCTGAGCTACTGGAGCAGGCCCCTGGCTGAGCTACTGGAGCAGGCCCCTGACTGAGCTACTGGAGCAGGCTACTGGCTGAGCTATTGGAGCAGGCCCCTGGCTGAGCTACTGGGGCAGGCCCCTGGCTGAGCTACTGGAGCAGGCCCCTGGCTGAGCTACTGGAGCAGGCCCCTGGCTGAGGTACTGGAGCAGGCGCCTGGATGAGCTACTGGAGCAGGCGCCTGGATGAGCTACTGGAGCAGGTCCCTGGCTGAGCTACTGGAGCAGGCCCCTGGCTGAGCTACTGGGGCAGGCCCCTGGCTGAGCTACTGGGGCAGGCCCCTGGCTGAGCTACTGGAGCAGGCCCCGAAAGCCCAGCAGCCCCTGGCTGAGCTACTGGAGCAGGCCCCGAAAGCCCAGCAGCCCCTGGCTGAGCTACTGGAGCAGGCCCCGAAAACCCAGCAGCCCCTGGCTGAGCTACTGGAGCAGGCTCCTGGCTGAGCTACTGGAGCAGGCCTCAAAAGCCCAGCAGCCAGGGTTTCCAGCTGATTGGGTAGCCATTACGCTACTGGAGCAGGCCCCGAAAGCCCAGCAGCCCCTGGCTGAGCTACTGGAGCAGGCCCCGAAAGCCCAGCAGCCCCTGGCTGAGCTACTGGAGCAGGCCCCGAAAGCCCAACAGCCAGGGGTTCCAGCTGATGATGACTCTGGCCGTATGTCACGCTTCTGTGCTGACAAAGATCTGTGACCGTACACTTGATTTTTGACTCACATGCGAAGCAAAAGTGAGTCTATGTACTGAGCCGTGTCGTCCGTCCGTCCGTCCGGGCGTCCGTCCGGGCGTCCGGGCGTCCGTCCATCCGGGGGTAAAAAACTTAAACGTTGGATTTTTCTCGGAGACTATTAAGTCTATCAACACCAAATGTGGCATGATGGTGTATGATGACAAGGCCTCAAAAAACATACATAGTGACTTGACCTTGCTTCAAGGTCAAGGTCACAGGAGCCATAAATGTGGTCTCAAAAACAGTCATTTTTCACATTTTCCCAATTTTCTCCCACGTTATTGAGAATGGCGACCTTAGCTACAAGTGGTATATAGGTCAAAGCAAGCCCTATCTTTTGATACCAGTTTGGTTGACCTTGCTTCAAGGTCAAGGTCACAGGAGCTCTTCAAAGTTGGATTGTATACATATTTTGAAGTGACCTTGACCCTGAACTATGGAAGATAACTGTTTCAAACTTCATAATTATGTGGGGCACATGTTATACTTTCATCATGAGACACATTTGTTCACATATCAGCAAGGTCAAGGTCACATGTATTTTGGTAGGAAAAATGTGTAAAGCATTTCTTTGTGTATGATGTCATTGGTAGGTTTAGTTGTTTGACCTTGACCTTGAAGGTCACCTGAAGGTCAAGGTCATATAAAGGTCAAGTTCAAGCATGTGAGTCGTATGGGCTTTGCCTTTCTTGTTCATCAATAAGCATGGGATGCTTTGATCCCCACAGGGACACTTGAGTTTTTTAATTTCATAACTGTTCTGTTCAAGAGAACATCGGGCTGGTTACATTGAACCCGCTTGAAGTAACATTCCTTCTATCGCCATTCTCGAAGTGTAGCATGCAGAAAGCTGTGTTTTATTCCTTTGACATCTCTCTACAGCAGGATCCTAGCAAAGCACAATCTAGTCTTTTAACTCTATTTTATGTAGAAATAAATACGTAATTTAGTGAGGTATGATGTGTTACAAATTGTCAATGCAGATTAGGGAGCAACATGCATCGTGGCCTTTGGCAATCGATACCCAAAAAATAAGAAATAATTAAATGACTTGCCAGCGAATTATATTGTTCGTTGACAGGAGAAGGCGTACGTATGTGTGGATGAGGTACCTGGATGGAAGGAGTAGGCTGAGTGAAACTGGCGTGCTCATAATGGCAATGAAAACGAATCAAACATCAATGCATATATGCATTTATGAAAAGTTATTACCTATTTTCGCTCCTATCGCTCGATCAAACCTTTGTGTCCAGTTTCCCTTTTCTTAATATTTAACGTCAACCATGCACAGCCAAACACCTGTACGGATGGAGTCGATGCGCAGTGACGACGGGGAAGGTCGCTCCGAAACGAACCGACCAGCAGGCACACGCAACACGTGACCAGCCACATCGAGCCGAGAAAGAGAAAAAAAAAACAAGCAGCCAATCCGATTCCAGCATTTGATTGTCGTCTGCTTAGGGGCGAGTGTGTGTGTATGTGTGTGTGTGTGTGTGTGCTGCTGCTGCCACCCCTGCTGCGGAGCTTGCAAAGGTTGCCTTGCTGCTTGATTTGCATCGTCCGATTGTGGAGGACGAACGATAAATCAGATCTCTCGTCTTGCTATACGCGTTGCAAAATGTCGAGACCTAAACCAACTAAGGAGGTGACCCCAGAAGTCCCGAAAAGGTAAGATTCTTGTGTGAGTGTGTGTGTGTGTGTGTGTGTGTGTGTGCGTGTGCGCGCGCGCGCGCGCGCGCAAGTGTGTGTGTGTGTGTGTTTAAAAGCGGGACGTGCTAAACTATATTAGTTAGCGTTTTCATCTTCAGTGAAAAATATACAGACAGAGAGAGAGAGAGAGATAGAGAGAGAGACAGAGAGAGAGAGAGATAGAGAGAGAGAGACAGAGAGAGAGACAGAGATAGAGAGAGAGACAGAGAGAGAGGGAGGGAGGGAGAGAGAGAGAGAGAGAGAGAGAGAGAGAGAGAGAGAGAGAGAGAGAGTGAGAGAGAGAAAGAGAGAGAGAGATTGATTAAACTTTATTTTTCAAGGGAAATATATGAATTAGGCATAACTGTCTATCTTACATCCAGCCCTTGTTAAAACAAGAAAACAAACAAACAAATCCAATCCCATCCCCCACCCCTACCCACCCACCCTCTATCTTACAAAAATTCACACAATAACACAGGTTACAATCACTTCATGGTAACTAAATACCACGTTGAAAATAGCCACACACAAAGAGAGAGAGAGAGAGAGAGAGAGAGAGAGAGAGAGAGAGAGAGAGAGAGACAGAGAGAGAGAGAGAGACAGTGAGAGAGAGAGAGAGAGAGAGAGAGACAGAGAGAGAGAGAGAGAGACAGAGAGAGAGAGAGAGAGAGAGAGAGAGAGAGAGAGAGAAGAGAGAGAAAGAGACACACAGAGACACACAGAGAGAGACACACAGAGAGAGACAGAGAGGGAGACAGAGAGAGCGAGAGAGAGAGACATACAGAGAGAGAGAGAAACATACAAAGAGAGAGAGAGAGAGAGACCGACAGACAGACAGACAGACCGACAGACAGACAGACAGACAGACAGACAGACAGACAGACAACAGACAGACAGCCAAACAGACAGAGAGGCATAGAGACAGGCAGACAGTTAGGAAGACAGACACTGGTTTTCGTCGTACTTGTCCAACCGTACTCAGACTGTATCCATCAACAATAACACTTCTGATCCTACTCTGCTGCGCTATGGCGTGCCCCAAGGGTCGGTCTTAGGACCAGTTCTATTTGTTCTGTACACCACTCCTCTCGCAGATATCATGACTGCCCATTCGGTTCTTCATCATTCTTATGCAGATGATACGCAGGCGCAAAAGTCGGGTGATCCCAAGTGTTTTGACATTCTTATGCACTCAATGCAAGCGTGTGTCCTTGACGTGAAGTCATGGATGACATTCAATAAGCTGAAATTAAATGATGAGAAGACCGAGGCAATGGTTGCCTCTTCACCACGCATGTCTACCTCTGTCCAGCTCCCAGAGTCCATCACCATCGGCAATGCTACTGTCCCCTTTTCTAACACAGTGAAAAATCTAGGCGTTACGTTAGATTCCCACCTCACTATGCATGCACAGGTTCAGACCATCATTCGTTCTATGAACTTTGAGCTCCGTCGCATCGGTTCAATCCGTCACTATCTCTCTGAGCAAGCGGCAAAGACCCTTGTCTCAGCGTTCATTCTATCCAAGCTAGATTATTGTAATGCTTTGCTTTATGGCTGTCCCGAGTATCTCATTGACAGGTTACAAAAACTGCAGAACAACGCCGCTCGCCTGATCTGTAAAGTCCGCAAATCTGAGCATATCACCCCCCACCTTCAGAAACTACACTGGCTCCGTGTTGAGGACCGTATCACTTACAAAATTGCATGCTTATCTTTCAACGCATTCACACAGACAGGACCCGCATACCTCACAGCCCTCATAGACACTTACACGCCACGCAGAACACTTCGCTCTTCAGCAAACACCACCACCCTCGTCCCTCGTAAAATGAAATCATCTTTTGGTGACCGCTCTTTCTTTGCCTCCGCTCCTCTCGTCTGGAACTCTCTCCCTGCTAATCTTCGTCTGTATCCCTCTTCCGAGTCTGACTCTTTCCGCGCTGATCTAAAGACACACCTGTTCTCTCTTGCATACACATCTGCCAAATAGCCCCCCCCCCCCTCCCCCTCCCTCCCAC
The DNA here is from genome assembly GCA_034096865.1 of Theodoxus fluviatilis. Classification (NCBI taxonomy): domain Eukaryota; kingdom Metazoa; phylum Mollusca; class Gastropoda; order Cycloneritida; family Neritidae; genus Theodoxus; species Theodoxus fluviatilis. Next base: position 24,172 of record JAWQFJ010002259.1, read on the forward strand.
TGACCCCACCCGCTCAACTTCACAGCTCCCCGTACATATTCTCGTAATTGTATTTTGTAAATTTTTTGTTTTGATTCACTTATCTCGTTTGTGATTGCTTGCTTGTTTGTTCTCTTTATTTGCTTATTTCATTCTTGTTTAGATTGTCGATTGGTTGTCTGCTTGCTTGTTTACTTATTGTGTTGGTATGCCTGCTTGATTGTGTTGGATTATTTAGCCTGCTTGTTTGTTTATTTTTTCTTTTGTTGTTGCTTGCTTCAACAGTGTTTGATTATTCTGCCTGCTCGCTTGTTAATGTTATGTGTTTGTATGCTAGTGTTGATTGCCTACGTGATTTGCTTGTATCTGATTGTCTGCTTGTGATGTGTGAACGAGATTGTAAAGCGCTTAGAGCTCACTTGAGAATAAGCGCTATATAAATACCCATTATTATTATTATTATTATTATTATTACACACAGAAAGACACGCAGACGGACGGACGGGCGGACAGACAAAGATGCATAAAGAGACAGAGGCGCACAGAGGGACAGAGACGCATAGAGAGAAAGAAAGAGAGAGAGAGAGAGAGAGAGAGAGAGAGAGAGAGAGAGAGAGGAGTGGAGTGGATGAGTTTGAAGTATTGCAGTGAAAGCACTATATTTCTTACCGTCTGAGGCTACGTTTGATCTCTGGCGGTAATCTCTGAATAGATTTCATTCATGGTGCATTTGGTACCTCTCAACTTAAACTTAGACCACACTGCCCCTACGTTTCAATCTATACTCCAAAAAGTGTACACCCTTTTCTTCCCTGTGTTACATATTGATAAGTAGGCTACAACAGCTCGATGATGGTCTTTTCATCACTTAAAACTTCTGGCCAGTGGGCTTGTAGGGACTGCTCTCTGTTGCTCAACCAGGGGCAACCCCAAGCAGCCAAGGAGACTATCAGGACGTGGGGATTACAGCAGTGGCGAGAACACATTAACCCATGAGTCCAACTCCCTCCACTGGCTCCCTGTTTCTGAGAGAATCCATGATAAACTGTCTGCGATGGCGTTCATATGTTTTCACGGTTTGGCCCAGGTGTATCTCCAGTATATTGCGCCACAACACACACCCATTAGAGACTGGTTTCACAGAAGCAACCCTAACGCCATTCTGTGAACCCGAGTCAGTAGTGACTCTGGCACAGTTCACAATGAATGCGTAATAGTCTTGACCTTTTCTCATTACAGCATTGCGCCATAAACAGTTCGTTTTGATACTATTTTTCTCTCCAATTTTTACAGAAATCATTCAGATGTCGAAACTTGTTTCCATTTCAACACAAACATTTTATTTTATCGAATAAACGCTTGTTTAATGACTCAACAAGAGTAAGTTAAAAGTTTTGTGCGAAATAGTCTTAGAACTACTTTAACGGCGTATGTCAGGGAGCAGATCTGCTATCCCACAAGCCTCTCGTGTGACCTCCATTTGCATATTCGGACGAAAACCTTCCATCACGTGATGTCAACTGGGCTAGAGACACTTTCGCCGGTAGGCGAAGTCTCTAGTGAACTAGAATGAGTCTCTAGTGAACTAGAATGAGTCTCTAGTGAACTAGAATGAGTATCTAGTGAACTAGAATGCCCTAACGAGTCATTCGCGATCATCTCGCTGCATCAGAGGTGCGTTTCGTTTCCAAAGATTTTGTAAAAACTGTTCTGAGATGAGCGCTCACGGCTCGTGAACAAAAAGAAGAAAAAAATGTGGGTGTTGCAAGCGTCCATCATAAGTGCTCAATTCTGAACATTCAATTTTGATACACCTTTCGAAACGATGACGGACGATGGATGACGGTTTACGCTCTGTCAGCCTTTGTAGGCTATGTAATGCCATTGATTACGAAATTCAGTAGGAAAGATAGAGTAAGAGCATACTGTCAAGATGCGATTTCCCTAATCATTCGCCTCTTACGAATCGCGTACGGAGACGCGGTGGGTCTATTCTGACCCCCAACACACAGGGAGACGCGGTGGGTCTATTCTTACCCCCAACCCACAGGGAGACGCGGTGGGTCTATTCTGACCCCCAACCCACAGGGAGACGTGGTGGGTCTATTCTTACCCCCAACCCACAGGGAGACGTGGTGGGTCTATTCTGACCCCCAACCCACAGGGAGACGCGGTGGGTCTATATTGACCCCCAACCCACAGGGAGACGCGGTGGGTCTATTCTTACCCCCAACCCACAGGGAGACGCGGTGGGTCTATTCTGACCCCCAACCCACAGGGAGACGCGGTGGGTCTGTTTTGACCCCCAACCCACAGGGAGACGCGGTGGGTCTATTCTGACCCCCAACCCACAGGGAGACGCGGTGGGTCTGTGTTGACCCCCAACCCACAGGGAGACGCGGTGGGTCTATTCTTACCCCCAACCCACAGGGAGACGCGGTGGGTCTATTCTGACCCCCAACCCACAGGGAGACGCGGTGGGTCTATTCTTACCCCCAACCCACAGGGAGACGCGGTGGGTCTATTCTTACCCCCAACCCACAGGGAGACGCGGTGGGTCTATTCTGACCCCCAACACACAGGGAGACGCGGTGGGTCTATTCTTACCCCCAACCCACAGGGAGACGTGGTGGGTCTATTCTTACCCCCAACCCACAGGGAGACGTGGTGGGTCTATTCTGACCCCCAACCCACAGGGAGACGCGGTGGGTCTATATTGACCCCCAACCCACAGGGAGACGCGGTGGGTCTATTCTTACCCCCAACCCACAGGGAGACGCGGTGGGTCTATTCTGACCCCCAACCCACAGGGAGACGCGGTGGGTCTATTCTTACCCCCAACACACAGGGAGACGCGGTGGGTCTATTCTGACCCCCAACACACAGGGAGATGCGGTGGGTCTATTCTTACCTCCAACACACAGGGAGACGCGGTGGGTCTATTCTGACCCCCAACACACAGGGAGACGCGGTGGGTCTATTCTTACCTCCAACACACAGGGAGACGCGGTGGGTCAATTCTTACCCCCAACACACAGTGGGAGACGCAGTGGGTCAATTCTTACCCCCAACACACAGGGAGACGCGGTGGGTCTATTCTGACCCCCAACACACAGGGAGACGCGGTGGGTCTATTCTTACCTCCAACACACAGGGAGACGCGGTGGGTCTATTCTTACCTCCAACACACAGGGAGACGCGGTGGGTCTATTCTGACCCCCAACACACAGGGAGACGCGGTGGGTCTATTCTTACCTCCAACACACAGGGAGACGCGGTGGGTCTATTCTTACCTCCAACACACAGGGAGACGCGGTGGGTCTATTCTTACCTCCAACACACAGGGAGACGCGGTGGGTCTATTCTTACCTCCAACACACAGGGAGACGCGGTGGGTCTATTCTTACCTCCAACACACAGGGAGACGCGGTGGGTCTATTCTTACCTCCAACACACAGGGAGACGCGGTGGGTCTATTCTTACCTCCAACACACAGGGAGACGCGGTGGGTCTATTCTTACCTCCAACACACAGGGAGACGCGGTGGGTCTATTCTTACCCCCAACCCACAGGGAGACGCGGTGGGTCTATTCTTACCCCCAACCCACAGGGAGACGCGGTGGGTCTATTCTTACCTCCAACACACAGGGAGACGCAGTGGGTCTATTCTTACCCCCAACCCACAGGGAGACGCGGTGGGTCTATTCTTACCCCCAACCCACAGGGAGACGCGGTGGGTCTATTCTGACCCCCAACCCACAGGGAGACGCGGTGGGTCTATTCTGACCCCCAACACACAGGGAGACGCGGTGGGTCTATTCTGACCCCCAACACACAGGGAGACGCGGTGGGTCTATTCTGACCCCCAACACACAGGGAGACGCGGTGGGTCTATTCTTACCTCCAACACACAGGGAGACGCGGTGGGTCTATTCTTACCCCCAACACACAGGGAGACGCGGTGGGTCTATTCTGACCCCCAACACACAGGGAGACGCGGTGGGTCTATTCTGACCCCCAACCCACAGGGAGACGCGGTGGGTCTATTCTTACCCCCAACCCACAGGGAGACGCGGTGGGTCTATTCTGACCCCCAACCCATTAGGGAATTTCGAAACGAAACGTGTCTGAGGTATCGCGAGCATTCTAGTAAACTAGAGATTTCGCCTACCGGCAAAAGTATCTCTAGCACAGTTCACATCACGTGATGGAAGGTTTTCAGCCAATTTATGTAAACGGAGGTGACACGAGAAGCTTGTGGGATAGCCGATGTGCTCCCTGACATACGCCGTTAAAGTAGTTCTAAGACTATTTCGCACTAAAGTCTTAACTTACTCTTGTTGAGGCAACAAACAAGCGTTTATTCGATACAATAAAATGTTTGTGTTGAAATGGAAACAAGTTTTGACATCTGAATGATTTCTGTAAAAATTGGAGAGAAAAATAGTATCAGAACGAACTATTTTTGGCGCAAGGCTGTAATGCGAAAGGTCAAGCCTATTGCGCATTCATTGCGAACTGTGCCAGAGTCACGTGACTCGGGTTTACAGAATGGTATCGCGAGACGATTATTTTTTTTGGTTCGTCAGGATTGCTTGTGCGAAACCTGCCACTAGGCCGTGTGGCATGGACGCGAGGTCTCGCGAGGCATAGGCCTGTGACAACATTGGACTGCCTTTACATCTGCTTTCATCATGTTGGCACTCGTTGACACCGGCCTATTCCTCGCAAGATCTTGGCTTTCCTCGCGTCCATGCAACGCGCCTCTTGTCCCCAGAGTCTGCATACTTCTTTCTTATGAAACATCGGAAAGTAGCCAACAGATTTCGAAATCCCTTCCTGAGGTGGGTCACACTAGTGGACTTGTCCGAGGAAAGGGGTGCGATGTTGGTCGTTTAATTCGCAGTGACTCCCACACAGAATGACAACCAAATTATTACGTGCTCGCTATAGCTCATATACGCAATCTCGGACGGTTATTCCGCCCACAGAATGACAATAAAGTGTGAATAATTGACATACTGGTGTACAAAATGCGCTTTAAGCTGAAATGGGTTACGATGAATATCATATTTGCAGCAGTCGTCAAGGCGATTCAGCTCTGTTTCGAGCATAAACACCTATGTAAAAACGCAGCCAATCAGATGCCGTGGCCTGCCAGCAGAGTAGTGAGTGCACCTATTTCCTCGGACGAGTCCCCTAGTGTGGCCCACCAGTTGAAGGGTTTCCCAGATTTGGAGAGAGGGCGTTTCCTTATGCTATGCTCAGATTATACCCAAAGTTGGATGCTTTTAGGCAACAACAACAACAACAACAATAACAACAAAGCTCACCTGTTGATTGATTGCTATGCGAGCCTCTTGCATGGTATGCACTTTGAGCGACTCTTTCAACTCGGAACAAACACTGAATAAGTGATGATGATGATGATGATGATGATGATGATGATGATGATGATGATGATGATGATGACGACGACGACGACGATGACGACGACGACGACGGAGACGACGACGACGATGACGACGACGACGAAGACGACATGTGACCATGTATGAGGAAACAAGGCTTAAGTACGAAAAATGACAAATATAAATTCTTCAACCACAAAATTATGAATTAATTTATGCATATTTCAGAAAAAGTAGCTTGTGCACAGAAATCATCTTTAGCTTTTCACAGTGATGTAAAGCTCAGGAAAACCTTTACGTGAATTAGTGCGCTGATGAGTTTACTCGGCGTTTTCTCGGAAAGTATTTTTCCTACTTAATCTCGTTTCTCACGCCTGGTCACGTGTTATACACAACGTGCTGCACACAGACTGCGCTCATGAGACACGGGGAGACTTGTACCTGCTCAACAAGCACGAAGCAGATGACTCATCAAGGATCGCCAAGTTCCTTGGTGTGATCTGTCATGGTATCAATCAATCAATCATCCCAATATCTCCTGCAGACAAGTAACGGAAATGTAGATCATATCCCAGCTGGAACTGGAGTTTTGTTGACTGGCAAGGCAACATATGTCCATGCCTGTTCCAGCCCAACAACTCTGCGCTGTTTTCCGGTGTGAAGTAAGGAGGATACATGACGTGACTGATACAGATAGCGTCAACAAAAACCTTTAGTGTCTTGCAAGCTGGGCCATTCGAGCTCTTGAAAGTCGTCTGCCCCTCGCTCTATGTCGCCCTCGGGTACTATGACACTTTCATGCTTATACTTATAGATTCAGTCAGACAGGCTGCATACAGACACAGAGAGACACAAGACACACACACACACACACACACACACCACACACACACACACACAGACACACAGACACACACGTACTTACACACACATAAACACAAATACATACACACACATACAAATACATACACACACACACATACAAATACACACACACACACGCACACAGATACATACATACACATACACACATACAAATACATACACACACAAATACATACATACACAAAAACATACATACACACACATAGACATACACACACAGACGTCCATACACACACACTCACACACACACACGCGCGCGCGTGAGCGCGCACGCACGCTCACACACGCACACGCGTACACACACACAACGATCACACACACACACACAATCACGCGCGCGCACACACACACACAAACACACACACACACACACACATATACACACACATACACACACATACACATACACACACACATACACACACACATATACACACACACATACACACGCACACATACATATACACACACACATACACACACATACACACACATGGATCTGCCTTGTGGTGCAGTACAAGCTCTGTAAATCAACTGCTATTTTATCGAAGTCGTGGCATGTACTACCATCTGCAGTCATCTCTCAAATCCGCACACCATTTCTTTCTCCAAAAGTGCTATGACAAGCTCACGCCTATAAGACTCAATCACCTTGATTGCAAAAAAAAAATCCGTTCTGATAATCTGGCTGTGGGAAACCTCGACAAAGTCAACTTTGGAATCTGCGAGTCATTGAATGTTTCCCATGAGTGCCATGAAACATTCATCTTTAAAAAATGGGGGGGGGGGGGGGGGGCAGGGGGACCGAGGTTATGGGAGTCAATAATGGTATCGTGGTGTTGGTGTGTAATATTCGCTCGACAGCGCAATCTAGCTATCACATCTGCACGTTATCGATTCTTTCCCAAAGGTGCTTGCTGCAAAAACAATTTATGTTCATTGATTCTCTCACCCGCGCTCCACAACAAAAACGTGTCGCGGGGCTGCTCCGGTTTCTGGGAATCAACCCTCGTTTGTGATGATGGTTTACTTTTGCATGAGCCCTCCGAGCGATTCACCTTTGGAAAATGCACGTCATCGATCCGTTTTGTCGCCATGTGTCCTCATACAGTGTGTACGCCTATTAATGTTGCCATCCTACCTGTAGAACACCATGCAGTTCGTTTTGACTCGATTCGCTCACCTTTTGGAATCAGCTGTTACCTGAGCTCTTCAATATTGCCAGCCTTTGAATCTGCACATGATCATACCTGTCCATAGTTGTGCTCATAAAACATTCGTGCCTATTGAGTATGTCATCCTGATTTATGCCAAAAACGAGTTTTGGGGTAGTTCTCTTTCTAGATATAGACCTTCATTTATATAATGGCCTCGCTACGGGAGTCTTTCGACACTTTCGTTGATTAGATTTGCTCATCATCAAACCAATCCAAAGTTGTGCTCATAAAACATTCGTGTCTGCTGCTTCGGTCATCCCGATTGTATAACAAAGACAAGTAGTGAGATGATTCTCTTTCTTGATATAGACATTTATTTATAATGGTCTTGCTACATGGGTCTTTCGACACATTCAGCAATTGAATAGGCACATCAACAAATTTGTCCTAATAAGTTGTGCTTATGAAACATTCATGCCTAGTGATTATATCGTCCTGGTCGTACAGCAAATATGAGTGGTGAGATGGTACTCGTTCGGGAATGGGATAATAATTTTTACTGGTATTGTTACACGAGTGTTTCGACATATTCATTGACAGAATTCGAACATTACCCAACCTGTCCGAATTGTGTTAAAAACCCATTTATAATGGATATTGATTCAGTCATAAAGTTGCGTAACAAGGAGGAGATGTGGAACAATTCGCAGTCTGAAAACGGACCATCATCATTTTTACCAGTCTTCTAACATGGGCTTTTATATCAAGGGAACATTCATGCACATTGTTCCAGCCATGTTGGGTGTATGTAGAGCGCGCGGGTTGTGGGGCTGTGGGCAACTGGAAATCGACCAACCAGCAGACGATCTCATCATCACAGATGCCATTTCATGACTACACATAGGCCAACTGCAGCAGACTCGAATTTCATGACTACACATAGGCCAACTGCAGCAGACTCGATTGCCATTTCATGACAACACATAGGCCAACTGCAGCAGACTCGAATTTCATGACTACACATAGGCCAACTGCAGCAGACTCGATTGCCATTTCATGACTACACATAGGCCAACTGCAGCAGACTCGATTGCCATTTCATGACAACACATAGGCCAACTGCAGCAGACTCGAATTTCATGACTACACATAGGCCAACTGCAGCAGACTCGATCGCTCCAGCGGCCAGATTTTCTACCAAGGAAGCGACGTGAAATAACCTTTTCACCCATTTCTATTCAAGAGTGGACACGCGTGCGTTGAGCTGAGGACACGAGAGTCGGCAGTTCTGTACTTCAGGCCTGTACTTGTATATATTGGTAGTAAGTTGATGCTCCACCATCTGGTACGTAAAGGCTGTCCTGCGTGTTCACTTGTAGGACTTCAGTCCTTGTTTTCCATTACCCTTCCCTTTCTTAATTTATAGGACACGGTCATGACCTCCCGCAAGACAGATACGTGCTCAAACGCATAAAGCATGCACGCGCATACATACACGCATACATACATATACGCGCGCGCGTGCGTGCACACTCACTCACGCAGACACGCACACACATGCATGGACACTACACGCAGGCATCCGTACACACACACACACACACACACACACACACACACACACACACACACACCCAAACACAAGCGCACGCACGCACGCACGCACGCACGCACACACACACATGCACGCACGCACGCACGCACACACACACATACACACAAACACACACACTCTCTTACGCGCGCGCACATACACGCACACAGTCACTCACACACACGCGCGCGCGCGCGCACGCACACACACACACATATACGCACGCCCCCACACACGTAGGCTTACAGTTACATACGATACAGATATGATCCAGACGAACATCAATCTCTGACCAGAGTTTCATTTTCTGCGATTTTTCGCCCCGCACGCACTCCTATGGAGTGGTTTCATATGACGTCATCATTGTGTCTATGGTGGGCATTAAACCCGCCAGGAAAGCCATTGTTGTGAAGGTGCTGGAATATATATACTAGAACATCCTGGTATCTTGAGATCATACGCCAGGCCTCTCCACAAGGGCGTTGCCTAGTTACGAGACGTACCCTGGGAGTGGCCGCCCTTTGATACGTCATGTGACTTCATTCACGCAGCCTGGAGGCAGTCTAGTCTGTTCTCGTTAGCAGGGCAGCGAGAGAGGACAACACAGAAAAAAGGGAGAGCCCAAGATGAAACATGAGTGTGAAAAGTCCTCCATTAGGAGTGATCAGTCCTCCATGGGATTGTGCACTTTAAGTAAGGTGTACCCCAGAGAGTACACACATCAGACACAGCATTCTAGGTGAGAGAACGCGACGAAGAGTGCGCACGACAGAGTCTGAAGACACGTGTAAGAGCACATGACAGAGTCTGAAGACACGTGTAAGAGCACACGACAGAGTCTGAAGACACGTGTAAGAGCACATCACAGAGACTGAAGACACGTGTAAGAGCACATGACAGAGTCTGAAGACACGTGTAAAGGCACACGACAGAGACTGAAGACACGTGTAAGAGCACATGACAGAGTCTGAAGACACGTGTAAGGGCACACGACAGAGTCTGAAGACACGTGTAAGAGCACACGACAGAGACAGAAGACACGTGTAAGGGCACATGACAGAGTCTGAAGACACGTGAAAGAGCACATGACAGAGACTGAAGACACGTGTAAGAGCACATGACAGAGACTGAAGACACGTGTAAGAGCACATGACAGAGTCTGAAGACACGTGTAAGGGCACATGACAGAGTCTGAAGACACGTGTAAGAGCACACGACAGAGTCTGAAGACACGTGTAAGGGCACACGACAGAGTCTGAAGACACGTGTAAGGGCACATGACAGAGACTGAAGACACGTGTAAGAGCACACGACAGAGTCTGAAGACACGTGTAAGGGCACATGACAGAGACTGAAGACACGTGTAAGAGCACATGACAGAGACTGAAGACACGTGTAAGAGCACACGACAGAGTCTGAAGACACGTGTAAGGGCACATGACAGAGTCTGAAGACACGTGTAAGAGCACATGACAGAGACTGAAGACACGTGTAAAGGCACATGACAGAGTCTGAAGACACGTGTAAGAGCACATGACAGAGTCTGAAGACACGTGTAAGAGCACACGACAGAGTCTGAAGACACGTGTAAAGGCACACGACAGAGACTGAAGACACGTGTAAGAGCACATGACAGAGTCTGAAGACACGTGTAAGGGCACATGCCAGAGTCTGAAGACACGTGTAAGAGCACATGACAGAGACTGAAGACACGTGTAAGAGCACATGACAGAGACTGAAGACACGTGTAAGAGCACACGACAGAGACAGAAGACACGTGTAAGGGCACATGCCAGAGTCTGAAGACACGTGTAAGGGCACATGCCAGAGTCTGAAGACACGTGTAAGAGCACATGACAGAGACTGAAGACACGTGTAAGAGCACA
>JAWQFJ010002259.1:40099-42599 GCA_034096865.1 Theodoxus fluviatilis
TTAAAAAATTAATTAAAGTTATAATTGTGATAATTTAGAGCATTTTTATTTGCCAAAATCGACCAATTTTGACCCTGCAAAACAACACGTAACCCTTGCAGAACCTCAACACATGGTCTTTCGCGCGCTTTCTTTCGTTTCTTCTGCTGTGCAAAAAATCAAGATGATTGGATAATTCTAAGACCCTGTTGCTAAGGAGAATGTGTGAGGATTGCATGCAAAACTTTGAGGTCCGTTTTCTCAAAACAAGTTGCGACTGAGTTTTCAACTTCAACTCGTTATAACTTCCACAATTTTTGAGCTACCAGGTTTGAATTGGTGTCAAATTAATCAGGAAACTCTGTAGAATTCAAAATTATAAACATCTCAAAATGATAAAATCCACCTTAAGACTGGTTTGGTGATGCGGGGTCACTTAAATTGCTGTTCAGGAGTGAAATACGTGCAGCGCTTTGCAGCGCTGCGCCTCCTGAACAAGCCTTTAGTCTCCACTTGTCTCGACTTAGCAAAGTATGCCAGGATTTTATACAAGGAAGACAGGCAGGCAGGCAGACAGGCAAGCAGATAGGCGGGCAGACAGAAAAGTAGGCAGACAGGCAAGCAGGTAGGCAGGTGGGTAGGTAAGCAGACAAGCAGGTACACAGGTAGGTAGGTAAGCAGGTAAGCAGACAGGCAGACAGGCAGACAGGCAGGCAGGCAGGCAGGCAGGCAGGCAGGCTGGCAGGTAGACACAGACAGACAGCAGACAGACAGACGGACGGACGGACGGACGGTCGGACGGGCGGGCGGGCGGGCGGGCGGGCGGGCGGGTGGTTGGGCGGACAGGCGGGCGGGCGGGTGGGCGGGCAAGCATTTAGATATACAAGCACAATTATTTCCGTCTACTTAGGTTTACCAATCTTCAAGAGATTTCGCCATGATAAAGAAAAAAAACCATTTGATTTTTTAAAATCACAGTATGCGTAGGCATTCAGCCACTGGTCTATTGTTTTTAGACATACCACACACATACACACATACATACACATGCGCGCATACATGCATACCAAGATGCGCACGCACGCACGCACGCACGGACGGACGAATGCACATACACACATGCACGCAAAAACGCACGGGCGCATGCACTTAGTCGCACATGCACGCGGGCGCACGCACGCGTGAGAGATAATCGATGCCATTACTTGCAATATTGACCTTTTCGTTTCATATCTTAATACTTAATTAACACTCTTTCAATGCTATGTTCATACTCATTCAATTTCAGTGTGGTCCACACCCTCACTCGCTCGTACGTTTCACAATGCGGATGGTCATTTAGCAAAAAGTCGTACGAGGTTACAACCCCTCTGTGGATTGGGGGTCAGAATAGACCCACCGCGTCTCCCTGTGGGTTGGGGGTAAGAATAGACCCACCGCGTCTCCCTGTGGGTTGGGGGTAAGAATAGACCCACCGCGTCTCCCTGTGGGTTGGGGGTAAGAATAGACCCACCGCGTCTCCCTGTGGGTTGGGGGTAAGAATAGACCCACCGCGTCTCCCTGTGGGTTGGGGGTAAGAATAGACCCACCACGTCTCCCTGTGGATTGGGGGTAAGAATAGACCCACCGCGTCTCCCTGTGGATTGGGGGTAAGAATAGACCCACCGCGTCTCCCTGTGGGTTGGGGGTAAGAATAGACCCACCGCGTCTCCCTGTGGATTGGGGGTAAGAATAGACCCCCCTGTGGGTTGGGGGTAAGAATAGACCCCCCTGTGGGTTGGGGGTAAGAATAGACCCCCCTGTGGGTTGGGGGTAAGAATAGACCCCCCTGTGGGTTGGGGGTAAGAATAGACCCACCGGGTCTCATTACCTTTCCATCACTACTACTAGATAACAATCACGGAACACAAAAGGTGGTTTACAGCAGGGTCACTAAACACCATTCAAGTTAACTAGAGACTTCGCCTACCGAACACTGACTCGGGTTCACAGAATGACTAAACACCACAACATGATCGACGGGCACTGTGGCAATACTGTGTCCTACGTGGACAACAAAGGAAGACCAAAGACGGAAAGAGAAAAAGCAGTTAACCCCATTTGAGCCTGAAAAGCGCTCAGCGACGCAGTTTCAGTCAACTGAATGGGCACAAATAGCGTACAGCAGCCATGGCACGATGAACAGCCTTGATGGAAATTGTTCATCAGACGAGGGGCATCTGCAGCAGACAGAAGGACGCCGATATTGCAAAGTTGATCTGGGATTCGTTGCACCAGAGACGGGTATACCAGGACTATGACTTGCCAGCAAAAGCAATCTGAAAGGTGTTCCGGTCTTACCCCCCCCCCCTCCCCCCCCTCCTCCTCCTTCTCTCTCAACCCTCCTTCCTCCTTCCTCCTCCCTCCTCCTCCTCCTCCTCCTCCTCCTCCTCCTCCTCCTCCTCCTCCTCCTCCTCCTCCTCCTCCTCCCTCCTCCTCCTCCTCCTCCTCATTCTCCTTCTCCTCCTCATCCTTCTCCCTC
>JAWQFJ010002259.1:50099-87599 GCA_034096865.1 Theodoxus fluviatilis
ACTGTATTGTTCGTTTTAGTTTTAGCTGCTCTCTGTCTGTCTGTCTGTCTGTGTGTGTGTCTGTCTGTCTGTCTGTGTGTCTGTCTGTCTGCCTGCCTGTCTGTATTTGTCTCTGTCTGTCTGTCTGTCTGTGTGTGTGTCTGTCTGTCTGTCTGTCTGTCTGTCTGTCTGTCTGTCTGTCTGTCTGTCTGTCTGTCTGTGTGTGTGTGTGTCTGTCTGTCTGTCTGTCTGTCTGTCTGTCTGTCTGTCTGCCTGCCTGTCTGTATTTGTCTCTGTCTGTCTGTCTGTCTGTCTGTCTGTCTGTCTGTCTGTCTGTCTGTCTGTCTGTCTGCCTGACAGTCTGTCTGTCTGTCTGTCTGTCTGTTTTTGCACGCGCGCACACACATACACACGCACACACACAAATACACACACACACACTCGCACAGACACACACACATACACACATTCACGATTGCAAAAACACACACACACACACACACAGATATTTACGCAGACCCATACGTAGAGACAAGGTCACAGAGAGATGCATGCAAACACGAAAACTACGAACATCTGGTCGTGACGAATTGAGACAAAACCCCATTGTGCAGAAAAGTGTGGGGATTTTGTATGCAGGACACACAGAAACCTGTGCCATCTTCTCGCTTCACAAGTGCCCACAAAGCACATCCGGGGATTTCAGCATCCTGCTTGGAAACTTGCCATGTGGGATTCGCCACCACAAATGGCGTCTGACGTCATCCAGCCTTATTTCGAGGCGTCGGTCACATGGAATGCGAGGGGTGCGGTGTGTCAGTATCTACATCTTGATAGAGACGGAGCCTACAACCACTTTTTTATAGCGCAACATTGCACTTTCCTTCGCTTTTCAACGGCACCTGTCCTGTTGCTCAGCAGAACCGAGAGACCACATGCCATCATGATTGACAACACCGCGTTGCCTTACTCACACTGCCTAAAGAAAACTTAAAACCCCATTTTCTCGAAACGTCTCTCCAGTGGATATCAGTCTTCAGTAGCTCAAAACGTTGTCACAATTTCTTCTATTTTCAAACTTTTTACATTTTTTGAAAGAAAGGTGTCTCCACTTGACGACCATAGGCATAGCTCAGAATTTGCTGGTGTGAACATTTGTATTTGTAATGGTGGAAGGTCACTTTATGTGAAGAAGTTGGTCCCCCTGTGTGTTGCGGTTGAGAATGGACCCACTGTCTCTCCGTGCGCGATGCATACTAGGGAAATCTAGACTTGGCTTGCTCTGACTTGTTGGGCGCGTTTGGTAGGCCCCAAACCTCGAGATTCTTCCTCGATGACTAGTCGAGGGCGAGAGAGACGCTCCTACAGCTAGAAAAACGGCCAATCATCAACTGGCAAGGCGGAAGAACATGGCTGCGTCCTGGCGCCGGAGTCGGTGAAGAAGTTGCCGATAGACGAAATAACTGACGATACAGATATCGCATAAGTTTTTCACTTGATAGAATACACCATGGTGTCATATCGAATGGCACGGGAACTTTTTCAATGAAAAAAAAATCCACCCGGTTTCAACTGTAGACACTTTTGTCCAAAATGTTAGGCTTCGATTCATTTCGATCAAATCAAGGGACATAATTTATAGGGCGTACGTATACAGTGTTGCGTGTTTGCAAGCGATAAAAAAATGTTCGGCAGTGCATGTCCAGAAATAACCTATACACCCACTCCTCAAAATATACAAATGAACACTCGAACAGCGAATACTTCCGTGTACGTACACTTTTCCATTCTTGGACCCTGAGAAGCACATTACAGGCACTGTTCTCTCCGAACACCAGCCCAACTCGCACTGTGTCCGCCATTTTGGCTCATCCGGGTCACTGTAAGCGGAAGCATCGAGGGAGCTCCGGACCTCCCTTGGCCTCCCACCTTCACGGCGAGTGCGTCCTTATGAGCGAGGAACGTAGGCAACGCCTAGCCCTCGCGATTCTCTCGAGATTTTGGGCCTAACAAACGCGCCCTAAGTCTAACCAGCTAGAGCTTTTCGTGATTACGGGGGCCTGACATAGCCTACAGGGGCTGATAGGACGTAACACCATTATCACCACTAAAGAAGATGATTAGCCTTGGGGAAATCCTAACAAGTCACACTTCATGTGAGTGGGTGGGTTGGCCAATCTGACACTACATGCAGGGTCAGATGCAACTTGTCAAAACTGCTTGCCGCCTCGGGAAAGGGGCTTGAAAATTCACTTGCCCCGAAGCTAACATCCACCGACCCGAAAAATGCTTGCTCCACTACATCAATCACACTAGTTAGATAAACATCAGTGTCTGTTACCTTTGAAAAATGTGTTTAACATTGGACATGTACACAACATCATGATGACGGTCAGGCAAACTAAACAGGCAGTTTGGAGGTGGCCTACACAGCCACAACATTGTGCGTCGACACAGATCTCAAGCCGTCATGTGCTCCGATTCTGAAATATATCAAAGGAGAAAATCTGGTTGCCCATTTGGGCAAGTCTGGATCACGTTTTCCTTCTCCGAAGTGAACATGTGCATGCCCCGGGGTATCGGGCAGTCGTTTGTATAAGAGGGTGAGAATAGGATATAGAGACTTGTCCAGACCACTGTAGTTCAACCAGAGACACTTATCTCTGGTTCAACGTGCTGTATCTCATCTGTTCCCATACTTGTGTGAGTGGATTGTAACTGCAGAGATACTTGAAAGGCGTGTTTCTCTCACACTGTTGCTGCCTTAGAGATGTGTGTTGTTCACGCAGACTCTCAATCTCATCTGGCACTATGTTCGACTTCTTTTGCGGTGCTTGAGAGCACATCGAATTTTACAGTTTATTCATCTAATGTACCATGTACTGTCTGTAATATTGAATATAAACCTAGTGTTTATCCTTATCAATCATCTCATATATGGCAACCTGCACTCCATGAGTTGTAAACGGTAATATTCAAAGAAAACGATGAATAAGTACCAGATTTAATTGGCACCGAAAATATTTCACTGGTCATTTATTTATACACGAATGACTTTTGGAATTCATTCATTGGCGCAGAATGTACTTTGACTAACGCACTTTCCAAAGGAGTGAAGTTTGTCAAATGGGACTGTTGATTTAAGACTGAAACAGTTGTTAGAACCTGTTGTGTCAGCACAATTTCGCCTTAACTGGGAACCACAGGTCCCAGCTTTTAGTTAGAAATTCCGTCTGCTCTCGCAGAAGTCCGCGCAGAGGCTATTTAAAGCCAGAGCAGGACGGAGGCCACAGAGGCCACGGGGAGGTCATCCCAGCAGGCAGTAGCCATGTACTGCGCTGTCTCTTACCATGAATAAAGACGGAGAAATGTGATGCCACGTCTTCTTGTCTGCTGATTCCTTGGAGGGAGTGAAGGGAGAGAGACAAGTACACCAGATCTATACTCCCTGCCTGCTCGAACAATGCCACACTCCTGCCACACGGCACCATGCTTCACTTGTGTTGGACCCAGTCATGCTCCGGGTCTTGTGTATTGTTCGCCTGAAGTGTGAGCCATCCATGGTTTCCGCGACAGCTCTGAATCTATGGGAGGTGTCCATTTTATTGGTCTGTTTGTCGGCTTTGAAGAACGTGCACCAGCTGCAAAAGCTTCGCGGTTCTCGCAGTTTTCATCTAAATGTTTCAGACCTCATCGAAGTTTGGTGTGTGGTGTGTGTGTATGTGTGTTAGCGCGCGCGCGTGTGTGTGCCTTTGTGTATGTGTCTGTTTTCGTGTGCTAGTGTGTCAGTTTGAATGTGTCTGTGAGAAAGGAGAGAGAGAGAGAGAGAGAGAGAGAGAGAGAGAGAGAGGCAGAGAGAGTGTGCGCACGCACGTGCGTGTGCGTGTTTGTGCATTAGTGTATGTATGTGTGTTCTGTCGTTTGGGCGTGTGTGTATGTGTGTGTGCGCCCGTGGGCATTTGTGTGTGTATATGTGTGTGTATTGTGTGTGTTTTCGTGTGTCCGTTTGTATGTGTGTGTGGGTGCGTTTATTTATGTTGTGCTCTGTGTGTGTGTGTGAGTGTGTGTGCTTGTGTGTGTGTGTGTGTGTGTGTGTGTGTGTGTGAGAGAGAGAGAGAGAGAGAGAGAGAGAGAGAGAGAGAGAGAGAGAGAGAGAATGTCTATGCCGCTGTGTGCATCAGTGTGCTTGCTCGCTGAAGTAACCGACTGTAGCTATTTTTATGTACTCATTTCATCCACTTTATTCAAAAGAAACAGAATACTTTATTATTCAAGCACTGATGTTGTGAACGCAGATGCGAAATGTAGTTTGCATGCAAATGAGAGACAAATGATCAATTCACTCACACAGCCGAACTAACACCAGACAATAGATCGAGGATTCGAGCCAAAATTGGATGACCCAAACTCGAAAAATGATTTAAACAATTAAGATAAAATATACGATTTGCTGTCACGCTGGCACATCTGACGCACTGAAATTATTATCAATACCTCCAGCTTGTATTAAATTTTTGTTTATGTGTCTAGGGGCTATTGCACACACCAGGTGATGCCTACGTCATTCTCTCCACAAGAACACAGCACAAAATCAAAACATCAAGGAGTGGGGAAGAAATTATTATTGAATTTTTAGTCGGAAATGAGTACTTTCTAACCTAATGAAAATTGACTAAAAACAGCAGGAAAAACAATGTGACTTGCACACATTAACGCACAAGTCCACAACTCAAAATGCAGATCAAGTTGAATTGTAATTCATCATGTCAATAAAAATGTGAGAACAAAATTATCATAATGCTGATACGAGTTTGACGTACATAGTCCCAAGTCCAAAATTCCACTGAGGAAAACACACAATTCACGAACACGCAGAATCAGCGTCCTCACAGCTTGTAATCCAATGGAGGCAATCATCACAGCTCCTGGGAACAAGACGAAAGCAGTCTCTGAAGGAAGAGGAGTAAGTTCGGTCTCTAGACGAGGATGATGAGGATGCAGCGTTGCTGAAATTAGATGGCAGTTGGGAGAGTCCAGGCATGAACGATAAAAAGTAGACATCCAGTATGTTCACTGGAAGATGATGTTCAAGTGAAGGGGTCTTCTCCCAACTTCACTAGCTTGAGGATGGCAGTCAGGCTTTTGGTCTGGGCAAACAGTCACGTGAGTGCTCTAATGGCTCCTACACACATACCGGTTGTCCCCCGGTTTTGCTGCCGATCCAGTCAAGAATCGGAACGGTTGACTCATTTGCATACAATCCGGCCCGGTTCTTGTCGGTAGGGCAGGCTCTATTCTCCGACCTGGTTTCGACCAATTCGTATGCCGGGCGACGCAAGAACGACGAATATCTCGCGACAGTTGCCAATTTGAATGGCGGACCTTTCTCCGCTTCGCACAGAAAACGCTGTATTTCGGGATACTAGAAACCCCATCCAAAGGAAATGTAAGCCATGAACAGCATTAATTTATCAAAGCTGTATGTTGAATGCATCAATAAGTCTTGAAAGATTCTACTTTTTACAAATCGAATGCAGGTCACACGCACATGTACAGGGCGAAGAATCTACTGCTTATCGTTGCGCGTTCACACAGAAAATGCTGTGTTTTGGGATACTGGAAACTCCATCCAAAGAAAATGTAAGCCATGAACAGCATTAATTTATCAAAGCTGTATGTTGAATGCATCAATAGGTCGTGAAAGATTCTACATTTTACAAATCGAATGCAGGTCGCACACATACAGCTACACGTCAAAGCGTCATTGCCATAGCTCGGCGAAGGGACGTAACTCTAAATTCTAACCTCGCTGAAAATCGCTCGAGTGCGATGTCTCTGTGCATTCGTTGCGTGTGGCTGTGAACCCGATTTTTACACGCACGGTCAGACCGGATTGAGAGCAAAATCGGCTTGAAAACCGGTACGTGTATAGGCAGGCGCCTTAACACAGCCGAGGCAGGGGGGAAAGAGTGGTGCCTACCAACTGTGGGTCGATATCAACCTCTGCACCAACTGCTTTGCATGAAATGGCACTGAGGGTCTGAGCGCAACCAAATTTACAGTCCTCAGCCTCGCAAAGCATGCTGGGACAGCTAAGTGCTTATCAAGACCAATCGAGGTGTTATACGATTTCACTGCAGCACAACATGGCGGACTTCACATTCCGGTTCCCACCAAAAAATATAAATATCACTAAAACATTAAATTCTCGCCAACCATCAAGTCGACTACCTGCTCAATTCACCAAAAGGTGTAAAAGTATGATTGGCTGCATCTTACTAATTCAAATCTAAATGAGCAATCCGTCTTCTGACATGATTTCTATCCAACTCTCTTCATGTTGCTTTTACCGCCTTAAACAACAACATGAGGGGTCGTCTCAAACTCAGCAGCATGAAGTTTTACTATGAATTCCAACACTGAGCCGTCGCAAATGTCTCCACTTTCCTAAGTTTAAAAAATAATTATTTGCTGCTCAATGTTAAGGAGTAAAATATGAAAGCAAAATGCAAAGAAAACTTAGTAGTACTCGTGCATATAGATTTCTTACCGCCAACAGAACCACCATCATCAACTCTCCATATTCATCTCAACCATCTATTCCCTTTCAAGTAAGCTTTTTCCTTTGACTGGAACAAAAAAAATCTTTGTTTCCATCTTAAGGAAACGTCTGATGAAACAGAGGAATATGTCTGTGAAAGAAATAAGACATTACTTGTTATGACAATTATACCTCCTTATTCTATTTTTTTCACTCCAAAGATGTCTACCCGTGACTCAGAGACCATGACTGAGGACGAGACAAGACATAACTTGTTATGACAATTATACCTCCATAATCTTTTTCCTTCTATCCAAAGGAGAAGCCTTATCAAACAGTGATTCATGTCCGTAGACCAGACAAGACATTTTTTATCACCATTATACCTCCATAACCTTTTTCTTTCTATCCAAAGGAGATGCCTTATCAAACAGTGATTCATGTCCGTAGACGAGAAAGACATTATATTCTATCACGATCATACCTCCATAATCTTTTTCTTTCTATCCAAAGGAGATGCCTTATCAAACAGTGATTCATGTCCGTAGACGAGAAAGACATTATTTTATATCACGATTATACCTCCATAATCTTTTTCTTTCTGTCCAAAGGAGACGCCCCATCAAGCAGAGGACCATGTCTGTGGACGAGACGATGGAACTCTACTACAGGACGGAGTACAGCGTCGTGGTCGCAGACTCAGATGTCGGCCTGACCATGGGAGGTTTCCTCCGCCTGATGTCGCTCCTCAGACTTCCTGAGGGCATCCCTGGAGCGAGGGTGAGTAAGAGTAATCTCCCTTTGTTTGGAGTCTGGGCTTCCTAGATATTCACACGTGGCAAATTTTCTTCCTCACACGTGGCAAGTTTTCTTGAAAGGAAAAGGGAGTTTCCTTTTCACCGGCAAGTTTTTTGCCTCTCAAGTTGCGAGTCCCGCAACTCATAATTTCCATTTTTGGCATTGATTCAGTGCGCATGCGCGAGAGCAGACAAAATACTCTATTCACATCACAGACATTCAAGGTTGGTGTACCTGTCCTTCCATGGCCTTGTTCCGGTCATGGCACGATGGATTTCGCGTGTCCCGAATGGTTGGATATGGATGCCACAGTTCAGTTAAATGCGCTGTCAGTTCACTAACTCGCTGCCGTGGTGTTTTGATGTAAACAACTGTTAGTCACAAGCAAGAACACATCTGATGTGCTGTTCGCGAATCGTTTTTCTATTCGTTGGCAACTGGACAGAAAACTTTTCTCCCCATTTGCGACCGCCATCTAGGCGAGGGCATCTGGAAACTTGCCAGACAACTTTCCACTTGTGAAGACACTCTAACCACGCCACTAATTATAGATTTCTTCGCAAATAAAAAAGAGATTGAGTGAGTTTGGTGTAGAGAGAAGGGGGGTGGGGGGTGAAGGGTGTGTGTGTGTGTGTGTGTGTGTGTGTGTGTGTGTGTGTGTGTGTGTGTGTGAAGGGTATGAGTGTGTTAATGGAGGAAAAAAGGGGAGGGGGGGTTGTTAGGTTGATGGCGGGGGAGGCCAGCACTGGGATAGTGTGATAGGTGGAGGACGAGACTTCGTGAATGTGTACGTGTCTGTGTAAACAAACAAACACAGACGCTGCATGCATTGTACGACTGGGTGTACGTCGGTTGTGCACGTGTAAATCAGTGTTTACGTCCAACTGTGTGCGTATTCGTGAGCGTAGCCATATCAGCGTGCGCGTGTGCGTGCATGTCTGTGTTGTGAGTGCTTCAGAAAGATACAAGGAGTGTTGTTGAATTACCTGCTTGAAAGGTCGGTCTATGTGCGCATGCGCTCGTGCGTGCGCGTGCGTGTGCAAATGTATACGTGAATATGTGCATGTGTATGTGTGCATGTGTATGTGTGCATGTGTATGTGTGCATGTGTGTGCGCATGCGTGTGTGCATGTGTGTGTGAGTTTGTGTGTACGTATGTCTATGTGTATGTGTGTGTACATGCGTGTGCGTGGGGACGTGCATGCATGCGTGTGTGCGCGCGTGCGAGCATGTGTGCATGCATATGTGTGAATGTGTGAGTGTGCCTGTGTGTATGTATGTGTTTGTGAATGCATGTCTACGTGTGTGTGCGCGTGCGTGCGCGCGTGCGTGCATGTGTGCACTGCATTGACCAAACGACCAGAAGCTGTATGTGGAATATCAGGGTATGGATGCTTGGTTGCAGCACCTCTGGCAAAACCTGAGTAAGTCGGAGCGAAGCATCATGTCTGAGGACGAATACGTCAGGCTCATGCGGAGAAACAAAATGCTGGAAACTACGTAAGTGTCTGTCTGTAGTGGGGTAACACGTCTCTCTCTCTCTCTCTCTCTCTCTCTCTCTCTCTCTCTCTCTCTGTGTGTGTTCTATGTGTATATGTCTGTCTGTCTGTATTTCTGCCTGTCTGCCTATCTGCCTGTCTGTCTGTCTGTCTGTCTGTCTGTCTGTCTGTCTCTCTGCATGCCAACCTGCCTGTCTGTCTGACTGTCTGTCAACCTCCCTCCCCCCTTCCCTCCCTCCCTCTCCTCTCCTCTCCTCTCCGCTAAGCTCTCTCCCTCCCCTCCTCCCCTCCCTGTTTTTCCTCCTTCTCTTCCCCCGCCCCTCCGTCCCTCCTGTTTCCTCATCCAAACAAAAAAACACCTTCCGCACCCCTCACCCCCACCCCTCACTCCCACCCCTCACCCCCACCCCTTATCCCCACCCCTCACCCCCACCCCTTACCCCCACCCCTCACCGCCACCCCTTACCCCCACCTCTCACCGCCATCCCTCACCCCCACCTCTCACCGCCACCCCTCACCCCCACCTCCACTCCCACCCCTAACCCCGTCCTCCCCTTTACATGTATTTGCTGAATCGTTTCTGTCCTGTCTCTCGCCAGTACTCGTATCTGGCGCTACATGTTTTCTGTCCTGTCTCTCGCCAGTACTCGTATCTGGCGCTACATCGTTTCTGTCCTGTCTCTCGCCAGTACTCGTATCTGGCGCTACATCGTTTCTGTCCTGTCTCTCGCCAGTACTCGTATCTGGCGCTACATGTTTTCTGTCCTGCCTCTCGCCAGTACTCGTATCTGGCGCTACATGTTTTCTGTCCTGTCTCTCGCCAGTACTCGTATCTGGCGCTACATCGTTTCTGTCCTGTCTCTCGCCAGTACTCGTATCTGGCGCTACATGTTTTCTGTCCTGCCTCTCGCCAGTACTCGTATCTGGCGCTACATGTTTTCTGTCCTGTCTCTCGCCAGTACTCGTATCTGGCGCTACATCATTTCTGTCCTGTCTCTCGCCAGTACTCGTATCTGGCGCTACATCATTTCTGTCCTGTCTCTCGCCAGTACTCGTATCTGGCGCTACATCGTTTCTGTCCTGTCTCTCGCCAGTACTCGTATCTGGCGCTACATCATTTCTGTCCTGCCTCTCGCCAGTACTCGTATCTGGCGCTACATCATTTCTGTCCTGCCTCTCGCCAGTACTCGTATCTGGCGCTACATCATTTCTGTCCTGCCTCTCGCCAGTACTCGTATCTGGCGCTACATGTTTTCTGTCCTGTCTCTCGCCAGTACTCGTATCTGGCGCTACATCATTTCTGTCCTGTCTCTCGCCAGTACTCGTATCTGGCGCTACATCATTTCTGTCCTGTCTCTCGCCAGTACTCGTATCTGGCGCTACATCGTTTCTGTCCTGTCTCTCGCCAGTACTCGTATCTGGCGCTACATCATTTCTGTCCTGCCTCTCGCCAGTACTCGTATCTGGCGCTACATCATTTCTGTCCTGCCTCTCGCCAGTACTCGTATCTGGCGCTACATGTTTTCTGTCCTGTCTCTCGCCAGTACTCGTATCTGGCGCTACATCGTTTCTGTCCTGTCTCTCGCCAGTACTCGTATCTGGCGCTACATGTTTTCTGTCCTGTCTCTCGCCAGTACTCGTATCTGGCGCTACATCGTTTCTGTCCTGCCTCTCGCCAGTACTCGTATCTGGCGCTACATGTTTTCTGTCCTGTCTCTCGCCAGTACTCGTATCTGGCGCTACATGTTTTCTGTCCTGTCTCTCGCCAGTACTCGTATCTGGCGCTACATCGTTTCTGTCCTGTCTCTCGCCAGTACTCGTATCTGGCGCTACATGTTTTCTGTCCTGTCTCTCGCCAGTACTCGTATCTGGCGCTACATCATTTCTGTCCTGCCTCTCGCCAGTACTCGTATCTGGCGCTACATCATTTCTGTCCTGTCTCTCGCCAGTACTCGTATCTGGCGCTACATGTTTTCTGTCCTGTCTCTCGCCAGTACTCGTATCTGGCGCTACATGTTTTCTGTCCTGTCTCTCGCCAGTACTCGTATCTGGCGCTACATGTTTTCTGTCCTGTCTCTCGCCAGTACTCGTATCTGGCGCTACATCGTTTCTGTCCTGCCTCTCGCCAGTACTCGTATCTGGCGCTACATGTTTTCTGTCCTGTCTCTCGCCAGTACTCGTATCTGGCGCTACATCATTTCTGTCCTGCCTCTCGCCAGTACTCGTATCTGGCGCTACATGTTTTCTGTCCTGTCTCTCGCCAGTACTCGTATCTGGCGCTACATGTTTTCTGTCCTGTCTCTCGCCAGTACTCGTATCTGGCGCTACATCATTTCTGTCCTGCCTCTCGCCAGTACTCGTATCTGGCGCTACATCATTTCTGTCCTGTCTCTCGCCAGTACTCGTATCTGGCGCTACATCGTTTCTGTCCTGTCTCTCGCCAGTACTCGTATCTGGCGCTACATGTTCTCTGTCCTGTCTCTCGCCAGTACTCGTATCTGGCGCTACATGTTCTCCATCTGCGACACGGACGGTAGCGGCTGGGCCACCAAGCGAGAGGTCATGGAGGGCTTGGAGGACATGGGCATCACTGTGGACGAAAAGATGGCGGACTCCATCAAAGCCATGGACAGGGACAACGATGACCACGTCTACTACAAGGATTTTCTCGTCATGCAGCTGCACATGATCGACTGAGCAGCCACGCGGTTCCGTTCTCCGCCCCCCCCCCCCCCTCCCCCCTTACCCCCCTCCCCCCCCCCCCCCTCCCCCCACTCCTCCTCTCTCCCCTCACCTTTTTTCGGTAGAAATTCAAATTCAGCCAGAGATGAACCCGTCGATTGATGGGTTGATTAGTTCATTAAGGAGGATTGCTTGCTTGAGGGGTTGAAGGATTGGTAGATCGAATGATGTTTCGGTTGATCAGTCGGATTCAATACCAACCCCTCTTCCTTCCTCTCCCCTTTCCACTCAGCCATAGATTGATCCGTTGATTGGTCGATCGAGTGAGGGGATTGACCGATTGAGGGATTAAGAGATTAGTTCATTGATTATTCCATTGGTTGGTCAGTCGGATTCTTTCGTCATCTCTCTCCTCTCCTCTTTCCACTCAACCAGAGATTGATCGATCGATTGACCAACTGATCGATTGAAATAGTCATTGATTGTTGAGTGATTTATTGGTTGGTCAGTTGGACTCATGAGCCTCCCCTCACCATTCAGTCCGAGATTCATTGATCAACCAGTCAATTGATAGACTGAATGAGAAATCGACCAATCGATCGAAAGATATATTAATTCATTGGTTTTTTAAAATTAGAATCCCCATATTCCTTTTCCACTCAGAGATTGATGGATTTAATTGATTGATGGATTAAGGGATTGAAGGTTTCATTGATTAATTTACTGATTACTGGATTCATGAGTCTACCCCTCTTTCCACTCAGCCAGATTGATCGAACAATCAATTGATGGATCGGATGAAGGATTGTTTGATTGATTGATTGATTGATTGATCATTCATTGATTTATCAGTTGTTTACTTGTATCTTGAGCCCCATATTCCCCATTTTTCAGTCAGCCAGAATTTGACCATCGACCACTCAATTCATGAGCTGAACAGCTGAACAGCTGAACTTTATGTATTCATTTATTTGGGGTTGACATATTGAATTATGAGTCCCCATATCCCCTTTCGACTTAACTAGAGACTGATGGCTTGATCAACTGATGGATTGATTAACGGACTAAAAGATTGGTTGATTGGTGGAATGGTATATCGGGCCTATCGGTTCATCGATCAATGAATTGATCGGTTGGTTGGTTGTCTGATAAATCGATCGACTTTCAGCTGTCACCTATCGACTGGTTTCACCAAAAATTGGTCAACCGACAGATTGCATCGTTGACTGCGCTTTCGAATCAAGATGTGTATTATCTGCTGGACTGATATAAAGACAAGTTGCTTGCTTGGGACATTCCTGGACTTTCTTGCATGCAGGTATTTCATCGTCTGTAAAATATCATGGCTTGTTCTTGTTTTCAATGCAGGGTCTGGTCTTCTCTCTCACGGACACAGTCAGTGTTGAGAGCAATTTTTTTTAATAGCGTTGTGAAGAAGATGATAATGCTTTGATGATGATGATGATGATGATGATGATGATGATGATGATGATGATGATGATGATGATGACGATGACGATGACGACGACGACGACGACGATGACGACGATGACGACGACGATGACGACGACGATGATGACGACGATGACGACGACGACGACGACGACGACGACGATGATGATGATGATGATGATGATGATGATGATGATGATGATGATGACGACGACGACGTGCCAATCAAGTACTCAACAAACAGAACTTTGGGCGTGGCAGAATATATTTGACTTTTTAATATTTGAAGTCTAAAATGGGTGGAAATGTGTTGTTTCTCTGAGGATCCTATGTTACTCAATGTCAAGTTTCTTGTCATGTTTGTTGAAATTTAAAAAGTCTCTTCTTTGTCCCCCGCCCCCCCCCCTTCCCCTCCTCCCCCCCCCCCCCTCCTTTTTTCTGAAGCATATTGTTAAATTTTAAAAGATTTTATAATGTGCTTCTACATTTTGGTGTTTGGAATATGTACGCTTGCTTTTCCATGAAACCGGGTTTTGCAACCAGCTTTTCACTTTATCAGCTCTCTAGGTTTTATCATTTATTCCTAAATAAGGGTCTTATGTGTGCATAATGATTGCCGAACTCTCGCAAGTCACCGTTCCATATTCTAGCTTACTACGTGAAGAATTTGACGACCGTAGGATATACATGCATAAAAACAGTAACTGGTTGTGTCTCCTATTCTAAATTTTACAAGAAAATAGAAATTTTGATAAAAGTCAAATTCTTTGTTATCACTGTGTGCCTTATTGCCCCAAAACAAGACAATACAGTTTTCATTATTGGCGATAAGAAGGAAGCGAACTCAAACAAGTTAGTGTATAATGTTTAGAAAACACTAACAGTTCTAGAGTGCATAGTACTTATCATAAGGCAGCCATGACATTACATTTCTAGCGACGTAGAAACACTTCATCCAATCCAAACGTGCAGGGATTTTTTTTTCTAATGTCAGATTTACAAAGAATTTACTTAATTATTAAATAACACACACGCGCGTACACACACACACGCACGCACGCACGCACACAAACAATGAAGCTAATTTTGTCGAATATACTTTAATTGCAAGTGAATTTGAAATGCTTGTGATGCAGGTTTCCATATTCATATTTTACCAATTATATCTCCTCCTCCTCCTCCTCCTCCTCCTCCTCCTCCTGTGCTGGTCTTGACTGTGTTCGCAACAAGCACCAAACATAATTATGGAGAGTTCAGGATGAGCTTCAACTGCGAAAGAAAGAAAAAGCTGATGCAAAAATGGACGAGACAGCAGCTGTTGATACGGATGCTTTCGATGAGTCACTGTGTAAAATGATGTTCAGGCGGCGGAGACCATATTGCACAGTCTGCATGGAAACATACACCACTATTGATTGCATAGCCTTTCCCCATTGTATAAAAAAAACACACAACAAAAACTCGAATAATTTTTTTTGGCCGACTATCAGACATCTCTTAATTCCATGAAACTCATCCTTTCAATTCCCACTAGATATTTCCCACAACATCCTCCCCCAACTTACATCTTCTTTTCATACACACACACGTGCGCGCGCGCGCACACACACACACGCACACGCGCGCACGCACGCACGCACACACGCACGTACACGCACATTCTTGACCAGAGAAATAGACACAGCATGTTTCTGTTGCACCGGGTGCAAATGTCTGTAAGACTTTCCTGTGTCTATCTCTGTAGCGCAGCTGTAAACAATGTAGATGACGACAGTTAACAACGTAACACCTCAAGCAAATGAGTAAAGAAATCCACAGTTTCCGATGAGGAGGTTGTCACGTGACCTTAATGCCTAACGTACAAGACTGAAAACTTTGCAGAATGGTCGTTAGTGACCTATGACCTATTGGGAGCAAAGGAGCATTAGAAATGACCTGTTTTGGTTGGCGGAACGAATCAGTTGAGCAAAGCAAGTCAAGTGCTTTTCTTGTCTTTGTAAGTAATGCATTGAACATTATTTCATTAATATGTTCTATTTTGATACTTTTACATTATGCTGTGCTTTTTCATTGCTGTCGTTGGGATTTTGTAATAAACGTTTTCTGCTTGATTCTTAAGAGTATTGTGAATCGAGTAATAGCTACCTTTTTTTGGAACGTATTCGATCCGCAAAGCTACCAGCCAGAAACTTTGTGCACTTCAATATTTCATTATTTGTCTCCAAAACATTCGCAATAAATTCCCTTCAAAAGCGTACTGTATGTTCAGTTTGTTATTATTTTCTCTTGTATACTTAAAAAGAAAACGGTATTATTATATTGCCATGAAGTTATGTTTGCCTGTTTACGTTCTCAAAAGACTTAAGCACAGACAGGTCTGCTTCAAAATGTCCCGCCTCCACTTGCACGTTCATAGCCGCGACCCAAACGAAAGAGGTGAGTATAGTTGACGATGTGGAGCTTTGTGGCCAAGTGGTAAAGGCCGTCGTACACGAGGCGATTTTACCCTGGCAATCTCGCAAGCGCCATTGTGGCAGCCAATCACGGCTGGCAATAGTGAAAAAAAGGCGTCAGTAGCGCTCTGCCATTGGGAGATATTTCTGCCAGTCCGTGTGTGGCGTGTGGAATCGCCTCGTGTGCGAAGGCCCTAGCGCGCTTGACCGGCAGTCGCTTGTGGCTAGCAGGTGCTGAGTTCGAAACTGTGCGGATTCTAGAATTGCATCCTTGAGCAAGGTGCTTTACTCACGTTGCTTCTCCCCACCCAGGAGTAAAACGGGTACCTGTGAGGGCTGAGTAGGAATATGGTGAAATATAACTTAGGCGCATTCATCCACAGCCTGGTTGCGTGCTCCCTAGGGAGTTGAGATGCTGTTGAAGTGATAAAAAGAGGTAGCCCGATGACCAGGGGGTAAACGTGAGCGGTTTGAGCATCCATCAATGGGTGGAAAAGGCGCAATATAAAAAAGAGCATCTTTACGTTTTCAATCCAGTTACTCCCAAAATCATCCATGTCTTTATTGTTGTGTTGTGAAGGCTCTGGGGCGGGTTTCAAAATGCGAAGATCTCGGTAGATCTACGTAGATCTCGCCGAATGGGCAGTTTCATTCTTTGCTTGCTAGCGAGCCAATCGTAGACGAGCGTAGATTGAGCGAGGCAGCTTGAGAGGTGCCTAGCTTTTAAGATTCAAGATGGCGGACAGCATGAGTACAGTGCGCGCCGCCATCTTGGAGACAAAAGTTCGGCGTGGATGCGTCGACCTGCATTCGATGTGTAAAATGTAAAAGCTTTCACGACCTATTGAGGCATTCAACATACACCTTTGATAAATTAATGCTGTGCATGGCTTATATTTTCTTTGGATGGGTTGCTAGTATCTCGAAATAGAGCGTTTTCTGAGTGAACCGGCAACACGTCGGCCATTGAAATGTGGCTAGTTCACCTCTTGTCGTGACGTCTACGCATGCGCATTAGTTCGTCACGTTGGGTAGTTTCTTTTTTAGCTAGCTCTTACTGCGAAGCAAGATCTTGCGACCAAGATCGACTACCTATTTTGAAACCCGCCCCTGGAATGTACGAGAATGTCGTGGTGGCTTCAAGTCAGTCTCCTCGGCCGCGTTGCTTAGTTACGTGACGTGGTTAGAACGAATTCGTCTTTCGAAGTGTCATGTGACGTCATTCCGGCTGCTTCCAAATGGTGGGGGAGGGGGGATTCTGGTTGATGCGAGAAGGTTCTGGAACTTGTGTTGTTGTTTTTTAAGCATACAAGGCGCGAGTGCAGACGTGTGAGAGAGAGAGCGCACAAGACAGACGAGGTGACAGCCCGAGAAGATACATTAATGCCAAAATTCCTCCTTTCTAAGGAGTGTCCTCAACTGCTCTTGTGCCCTAGAGTGAGGCGCACTCACGATTGTAGGCCTACACGTGAGATAGGCCTACGGCGTTCTAGCTGAGAGCACGCCACGAGAGTCAAGTGGAAGTGCGACACATTCTGTGAACCCGAGTCACGTGACTCTGGCGCAGTTCGCAATGAATGAGTAATAGACTTGACCCTTCGCATTACAGCATTGCGCCATAAATAGTTCGTTCTGATACTTTTTTCTCTCCAGTTTTTACAGAAATCATTCAGATGTCAAAACTTGTTTCCATTTCAACACAAACATTTTATTTTATCGAATAAATGCTTGTTTATTGCCTCAACAAGAGTAAGTTATGACTTTTGTGCGAAATAGCCTTAGAACTACTTTAACGGCGTATGTCAGGGAGCAGATCGACTATCCCACAAGCCTCTCGTGTGACCTCCATTTGCATAAATTTGACGAAAACCTTCCATCATGTGATGTCAACTGTGCTAGAGACATTTTCACCGGTAGGCGAAGTCTCTCGTGGACTAGAGTGGTATGTAGCCTACAAAGGCTGATAAGCCGTAAAACTTCATCATTCATCATCATCATCATCATCATCATCATCATCATCATCATCATCGTCGTCGTCGTCGTCGTCGTCATCATCAACATCATCATCATCATCGGCGGCGGCGACGGCGGCGGCGGCGGCGACGGCGGCGAGCCGATCACATCTGATTGCGTCTTGGGAGTGTGACTCATATGATCCGTTTGATTGTTAGCAGTCACCAAAAGGGAATCGTCAATTCTCATGAGCAACTGGCGAGGAGTGTTGATTTTAACACGAGTAAAACAAATAATGCTTTGTTTTGTAGTCGGTAACAGGTAAACATTTTGGCTCCTACGTTCTGATTTGTTATCAAAATCTGTCGCGATCGATAAATACTTCTTCAGTGATGGATGGATGGATGGATGGATGGATGGATAGATGGTGTTTTACGGCCTATCAGCCTTTGTAGGCTATGTAAGGCCATTAAGCACGAAAATCACTAGAACCGTTTTGAGTAAACGTAAAGTCACGGTGTCCCTAGTTATTCGCCTCTTACGAATCGCGTAGGGAGACTCGGTGGGTCAATTCTTACCCCGAACCCTCAGGGGGAACTTCTTCAATGAAGAAAATGTGAGTTTCTACGTTTACTTTTTTCTTTAAACGCTGTAAACGTGTTTCATACGTCCGCAAACGACCGTGAACTAAACTTTGTTAAAAGGTAATGGTGTGGTTTTATATAGCGACTTGTCACGCATGTAGGGTCTCAAACTGCTTCACACTTTACCCCCTGATCAATGGGCCACATGATCAACCCTTTACAGGTAAGACGCACTGTCAGGTACCAGCACCAACGCCACTTGCTGGAGAAGTACGACCCGATGCTGGCTCATGGTCGCATGCAAGGGTTAATCGCACTACAGTATGCCATCATTGCCCTCACAGGTAACTGGTTTTACTCCTGGACGGGGAGAAACAATGCGAGTTAGGCACCTTGCTCAAGAATGCAACTTCAGGGACCGCGAAGCTTCGAACGCTGCACCCTCTAGCCGCCAGCACTGAGGGTCAAGCATTCTGCCCACTTGACCACAGAGTGTGGCATATCACAAAATGTTTGCCCATTGCGTCTCTTCGCTGCATCCGTGTGTCGTCTCTCCGTGTGCACGTGTGTTGTCCGAGTAATCTGTCCGTCTTTGTGTGTCTGTAGTATCTGGTCTTACGTGTCTGGTCTGACGAGCAGTGAGGTGCCTAACAAGGCGCCTCTCTTATGTTTCGTGTTTTGTTTATTGTCTGTTATGTTAATTAATTGTATTATATTTAACTCTTCTTTTATTTCAACTGTACAGTGTGCGAGTGTTGGAATGCTTTGTATGAGTGTGGACTTTTCATTGTAAACGCCATGAGCTTGCCTATCAGGGAAGGTATGTGCGTATAAGTAATCTGTATTATTATTATTATTATTCTACGTCTGTGTGAGAGTGTGTATATGTTTGTGTGTGTGTGTGTGTGTGTGTGTGTGTGTGTGTGTGCGCGCGCGTGTGTTCGTGAGACTGTGCGTCTGTAAGTCTGATGGGATCTAGAGGCGCATGCGTGTGAAATCCACGATTATGATTTTTCCCCACCTTGATGTGTTTCTTCGCTTGCTATAGATGCACTTAGAGAGAGAGAGAGAGAGAGAGAGAGAGAGAGAGAGAGAGAGAGAGAGAGAGAGAGAGAGAGAGAGAGAGAGAGAGAGAGACAGACAGACAGACAGACAGACAGACAGACAGACAGACACAGACAGACACATACACATACAGAGAGAGAGAGAGAGAGGAGAGAGAGAGAGAGAGAGAGAGAGAGAGAGAGAGAGAGAGAGAGAGAGAGAGAGAGGAGAGAGAGGATACAGATGGAGAGATTTTGTTTCTGCATAACAAATGTCTATGCACGTATGTGTATGATTTCCTTTCACAAAGATCAACCTGCTACTCGTTGAGAAATTCTTAGAAACATAAGCCACTGTGTCAAGTTCATTACAATGGAAATAATAGAGAATACGGCGCAAGTGATTGAAATAGTTTTTCCTCGAATTAACAATTCTAAAACGTGATAGTCGTTAAAGTTCTTTATTTCACAAATGCAATAAAGCAATAAAAAAAAATCTGATGTACAAAAATCGAAATCATAAAACAACCAAAGTGACTATTCCGCCACAAGACAAAACAGGAAGGCAATGTTTCAAGTAATAAACTCTTCATCCATTCTGTGAACCCGAGTCAGTAGTGACTGGCGCAGTTCGCAATGAGTAATAGATTTGACCCTTTGCATTACAGCATTGCGCCATAAATAGTTCGTTCTGATACTATTTTTCTCTCCAGTTTTTACTGAAATCATTCAGATGTCAAAACTTGTTTCCATTTTAACACAAACATTATATTTTTTCTAATAAACGCTTGTTTATAGTCTCAACAAGAGTAAGTTATGAGTTTTGTGCGAAATAGTCTTAGAATACGGCTTTACGACAGCATTTCTTCACCCAGCGAGTTATCAACATGTGGAACAGCCTCCCGAACAGCGTAGTTGAGGCACCGAGCCTGAACTCGTTCAAGAACAGAGTGGACAAGCATCTACAAGGATATATGTTCAAGCTGGAGGAACCACTGGCGCAGATGATGCACAGCAATTAGGCCTTTTTTTCTCTCTAATTTTTTCTTTATCCATAAGAACAATAAAAATACAGCCAGAGAACTACCAGAATCGGCGATAGGCCCTGGACGCCTAAGCAAGCCGAAGAATTCTATTCTATTCTATTCTATAGAACTACTTAAACGGTGTATGTCAGGGACCAGATCGGCTATCCCACAAGCCCCTCGTGTGAACCTCATTTGAATTTTTTCGACGAAATCCCTCCATCACGTGATGTCAACCGTGCTAGAGACTGTTTAGCCGGCAGGAGAAGTCTCTAGTGGACTAGAATGCTCTTAATCAGGACAGACAACACAAACTAAAACGACAACAGACTTGTGAACTAAACCCCGGAACAGTAACCTTGATTGTTTTCTGTATCCGCTTTCCGGGCAGCAGTAATTCCTCCTTTTTTTCTGTGGTTAAAAAAATTGGAATAATAAACATGGACCAAAAAAGCTCCAATACATGTCGAATAATACAAATCCATATATAATGAATACACTATTGGTCCAATAACTTCCAATCAGGTTTAAAATTCATCATCATCAATCACTGCGTCACTGGAATGCAATTTTCATTACATGAATGCAATGAAAACGCACATGAAATGGGTCCATTGATGCAGATTTGGATTTTTGGTTCCCACATAATCGTACAAAAGACCAGCCATCAACAACAATGATTGCCATGAAAAATATGCACGAAAATAATGTCTCCGAACTATACGATGGGTAAACTACAATATTTTACCCGGTGATAGTCGTTAAAGTTTTTTATTTCACAAATGCAATAAAGCAATAAAAAAAAATCTGATGTACAAAAATCGAAATCATAAAACAACCAAAGTGACTATTCCGCCACAAGACAAAACAGGAAGGCAATGTTTCAAGTAATAAACTCTTCATCCATTCTGTGAACCCGAGTCAGTAGTGACTGGCGCAGTTCGCAATGAGTAATAGATTTGACCCTTTGCATTACAGCATTGCGCCATAAATAGTTCGTTCTGATACTATTTTTCTCTCCAGTTATTACTGAAATCATTCAGATGTCAAAACTTGTTTCCATTTTAACACAAACATTATATTTTTTCTAATAAACGCTTGTTTATAGTCTCAACAAGAGTAAGTTATGAGTTTTGTGCGAAATAGTCTTAGAATACGGCTTTACGACAGCATTTCTTCACCCAGCGAGTTATCAACATGTGGAACAGCCTCCCGAACAGCGTAGTTGAGGCACCGAGCCTGAACTCGTTCAAGAACAGAGTGGACAAGCATCTACAAGGATATATGTTCAAGCTGGAGGAACCACTGGCGCAGATGATGCACAGCAATTAGGCCTTTTTTTCTCTCTAATTTTTTCTTTATCCATAAGAACAATAAAAATACAGCCAGAGAACTACCAGAATCGGCGATAGGCCCTGGACGCCTAAGCAAGCCGAAGAATTCTATTCTATTCTATTCTATAGAACTACTTAAACGGTGTATGTCAGGGACCAGATCGGCTATCCCACAAGCCTCTCGTGTGAACCTCATTTGAATTTTTTCGACGAAATCCCTCCATCACGTGATGTCAACCGTGCTAGAGACTGTTTAGCCGGCAGGAGAAGTCTCTAGTGGACTAGAATGCTCTTAATCAGGACAGACAACACAAACTAAAACGACAACAGACTTGTGAACTAAAGCCCGGAACAGTAACCTTGGTTGTTTTCTGCATCCGCTTCCCGGGCAGCAGTGAATTCCTCCTTTTTTTTCTTTGGTAAAAAATCGGAATAATAAACATGGATTTTTAAAAAAAGCTCCACCAATACATGTCGAATAATACAAATCCGTATATAATGAATACATTATTGGTCCAATAACTTCCAATCAGGTTTGAAAATTCATCATCATCAATCACTGCGTCACTGGAATGCAATTTTCATTACATGAATGCAATGACATGAAATGGGTCCATTGATGCAGATTTGGATTTTTGGTTCCCACATAATCGTACAAAAGACCAGCCATCAACAACAATGATTGCCATGAAAAATATGCACGAAAATAATGTCTCCGAACTATACGATGGGTAAACTACAATATTTTACCCGTGCAAAAATTCTGGTTAAAAAATCTGAAAAATCAAAAGCAAACACTTCTGAACGCCCACACATACATGGGGTGGTGTTGGTGTAAGTGTGTGTATGCGTACATTGACTAAACACATCAAGTTAGTAAGAGAACAACATACGACTGGAGCCTACACAATCTCATTATTTCATTTCATTGGTTTAAAAAATCCTACAATTATGTCACAGTCTAATAGCAAAGGTAATAAGCATGTCTTTTATGATATGAAATCAATATGCAGAGTGTGTGCGCCTGTATCTATCTTTTGTGCTACACTTGCTTGTGGGCACGATGTTTCATACTAAATTAGATCAACCAAATCCTAAGCAAATACTATAGTTTGCTTTTTCTATAGCATTCTAACACGAGTAATGCATTGGGAAACGTTCGGTGAGAATGATTCGGTGTGTTTGCACTGGGAGGATGAGCTGTACAACAGAACTTCCATGCATCACAAGTGATTCGAGCAAGAAAGGCCTCAGATGAAGTGACTAAGCAAAATTTCCCGAACGTGTCTATGGTGGAAATTCGATCCGTTGATACAAATTGGTTCTGTACATATATATAAAAATACAGTCTGAATAGATACTAGAGTCCACCGAGACATCTGTTAAGTGTCTGCAAGCATGCCAACGCTATTCAGATTCCTACACTTTCATAAAAATAGGATGGATGGATGGAGTTTTACGACCCTAAAGCCTTTGCAGGCTATGTAAGGCCATTAACAACGACAGTCACCAGAATAGTCCAGAGTAAGCGTCAATCAAGTCACGATGTCCCTATTTATTCGCCTCTTACAAATCGCATAGGGGGACGAAGTGGGTCAATTTTTTACACCCCAACCCACAGAGGGACATACACATAGGGAATTACTGATGTGCTCCTTTTACGATAGCCTTGATAATATTTTACATGGGGAAACTTTTCTATTTTTCTTATCATCAATAGTGAAAACATTTACAACCTCATTAGGTGTTGGTGTATTATTTTCTTCTAGTGTGTACTTTCCACAGACAAAAAGAAAGGTTTGTAGACGTGATAGAGCAAATCTCCTGTAGGTGAACTTCCCAAAAGCACAAATACATGTACAAGACACACGAAATATTGGACAGCAAGTCAAAGACACATTTGTAAAGGCGTGTCCTTAGTTCCCTCATTTGAATCAAGTTTTAAACTAGAAGATTTCTCCACGATTGTTGTTTGTAATAGAACACACAAAAAACAAACAAACAAACAAACAAACAAAAACCAACAAGGCACTGTTCTCGCTTGTTTGTCAAATATGAAGACCATGGTCAACTTTACTAGAAAAAACACATGCACGAAAGCACGCACGCACGCACACACACACACGGATGCACGCACACACACGCACGCTCACACGCATGCACGCACGCACACGCGCACACACACACACACACACACACACACACACTATGACTTCACTCTGGGTGATGATGTGGACATAAACTATTTTCTAATTGCAAAGAAATCGGAAGTCTTCATCGTCAAACCAACCAAAAGCCTCCTACAATTTCTATTGTCTCTCCCTATCCAGCAGTTACTGTTGTTAAAAAACCCAAACACAACAACAATAGAGCATCGCACACAATTGCGACTGCGGGGGTGGGGGTGGGGGTGGGGGGGGGGGTGGAGGTGGGAGGTGGGGGGGAATCCCTATTTCATATTTGAAAAGCTTTCAGAAAGCCAGCAATATACTAGTGCACGAAAAATCTGATTGGTGACCAATTCCACATGCTGTTATGCTCCAGAAAGGGACACACAGGAAGGGAACAGAAGCATAGGCTGGAAACTCTTAGGAAAGCTGGCAGTAATCTCTCACGCTCAACATCTCATTGGCTCATTCATAGCGTATAATATAGGGTCACCCGGCTCATTCTGTGAACCCGAGTCAGTAGTGACTCTGGCACAGTTAGCAATGAATGAGTAATAGACTTGACCCTTCGCATTGCAGCATTGCGCCAAAAATACTTCATTCTGATACTTTTATTTCTACACGTTTTACAGAAATCATTCACATGTCAACACTTTTTCCATTTCAACACAAGCATTTTATTTTATTGAATAAACGCTTGTTTATTGCCTCAACAAGAGTAAGTTATGACTTTTATGCGAAATAGTCTTATAACTACTTTAACGGCGTATGGCAGGGATCAGATCGGCTATCCCACAAGCTTCTCGTGTGACCCTCATTTGAACTTTTCGGGAAATCCTTCCATCACGTGATGTCAACTGTGCTAGAGACTGTTTCGCCGGCAGGCAAAATCTCTAGTGGACTAGAATGCACCCAGTTTACAGTAAAAGAAAATAATAATAAACAAAAAAGTATCCCCAACGATGACTTAGTATTCAACAAACACAATAAATATCTATGGAAAGATATAAAATTGCACATTGATGATGGGATAAATCGATTTACACTGACTGACCTGCAGAATCGACTCGTCACACAAATGGAAGAGACTTGCAACATAAGTTTAGAATACAACTTTCAGTAATTCAAAATGTAAACATGCTTAGCTTCAACTATTTTCCATTCATTCATTTGCTTAAAGCTTCAATATAATGAAATTTATGGAATTATCTGTGGAACATCGCTAAAATGCATTGGGCATCCTTTTCTTGATTCCCACGGACAATGCACTGTCATTTCAGTAAATCCCATGGGACAAGAAGGAGCATCTATAAAATCAATGAGCGACTTTTTTGGAAATTATCTCCCTTGCCGCCGCTTGGCGGCGCGTCGGCTCCAAGGGGCTTGGTTGGTACACAGTGACAAGTTCTTTCGCTTAGATTAGACCTGAGTGTTCGAGGTTTTTTTAATTGTTTTCTTGCTGTCGCTTTCAAATCTGTTCACAGTACTAGGCTGGCTGGTTTACTTAGATGTGATTTTTTTAATGCGTGCTAGCTGATATTAGGTTTAGAGCTTGAATTTTCGATATTACACAAGTTCTTTTTCGCTGACAACTCCAGTGTTCGAACCAATGAAAACCACGGAAAGAGATGGCCGTTTCGTTCCTTGCATCTCATTGGCCAGCTTGTCATGAGGTCAGCCCGTGATCACGCGCTGACCTCATGACAGTTGTAAGCGAAAAAGCGAGTTGTAAGCGTAATATCATTGAAAATTCAAGCTCTAAATCTAATATCAGTTAGCACGCATTAAAAAAAATCACATCTACGCTTACAACTCGCTTTTTCGCTTACAACTGTCATGAGGTCAGCGCGTGATCACGGGCTGACCTCATGACAAGCTGGCCAATGAGATGCAAGGAACGAAACGGCCATCTCTTTCCGTGGTTTTCATTGGTTCGAACACTGGAGTTGTCAGCGAAAAAGAACTTGTGTAATATCGAAAATTCAAGCTCTAAACCTAATATCAGCTAGCACGCATTAAAAAAATCACATCTAAGTAAACCAGCCAGCCTAGTACTGTGAACAGATTTGAAAGCGACAGCAAGAAAACAATTAAAAAAACCTCGAACACTCAGGTCTAATCTAAGCGAAAGAACTTGTCACTGTGTACCAACCAAGCCCCTTGGAGCCGACGCGCCGCCAAGCGGCGGCAAGGGAGATAATTTCCAAAAAAGTCGCTCATTGACCAACCAACCAACCCACCAACCAACCAACCAACCAACCAACCAAGCAACCCAACCAACCAACCAACACAACCAACCCAACCACACCACCAACCAACTAAACCAACCAACCAACCAACCAACCAACCAACCAACCCACCCACCCACCCAACCAACCTTACCAACCAGCCAGCCAGCCAGCCAGCCAGCCAGCCAGCCAGCCAGCCAGCCAACAACCAACCAACCGATCGAACAATCCATGCAAAATCAAGAGGTTTGGGTAAACAACACAGCAGAAAAACATGCGCCCAACAAATTGAAATGGCTGAGAACAACTGTGAGGATGGAGGTAGAGACATCTGTAAAGATCCACAATTGATCAAACTCTGTCAATATCTCACTTCTTGAGAATAATTTTTGACTCGGTGTTGAAAAAATATTCAGACTCAGAATCCAAATGATGAACTAACACGAAGAAGTAGCAAACAACCACAATATTGTATTGCATTATATGCTGATACAAAAGAAAATGTGTAAGTATATAAAGTGTTGTTTGTATTTCATCTTTAGTGCTATGGCGATTGCATCATAAAATATGCTCTCCCAGAAACCTGAGGTAAAGCTACTTTAATAATGTCAGTTATTCCGCTGTCCTTTACCTACAAGGCGCTCTCTATGGCTTCACGAAACTTCCTTGTCTATTTTCTATGCATTTCTTTGAGATAATATCTCAACAACTACATCATAGTTGTTACTGTCAATACCTACATGCAACGAATAACATGGACTTATTTGATCAATCAATCATCATTGTCATCATTATCGTCGTCGTTATCATCATCATCAAAGACATCTGCAAACTCTGTTTTAAAAGCACCAATCACCAATAAGCAGTACTGAATACATACAACTAAAGTTGCTTTTCATTAGGAAAAATAAACTTAACAGAAGAAGACAAAACTCACCGACCCTGATATGAATGATTTTTCATCCCCTCCTTACGATTTAAAATCTAGTTGTCTGGCGGAGAATTGAGCCCATTTCTTCACGTTGGCAGGCGAAATCATCGCTGCACTGATGTCGCTGGCAACAGCTCGGTGTGTTCCCAGGTTGTGTCGGGCAACCAAGAGTCCGGCCTTGACACTGAGGTCAAGGTCGTGGCCTTCAATGAGACTGCTGATCACAGCTGCAGCCATGCTGTTTAGAGAAAAATGATTAATAAGGTTGATGGAGGAAACACACACCGAGGGGGTGGGGAGAGAGGGAGCGGGAGAGAGAAGGGGAGACAGAGAACGAACGAACGAACGAACGAACGAAGCAAGCAATCCACATTATGCAAAAGGAAATACATCATGTGGAACATCTGTGCCGACATCGCATCAGATATGCATGTCTACTATTCATCCAAATAGAAAGCGTCACATTCTGGTGAATTTACAGCCAAATCTCTTCGAGTGAAGGCTTTGTACAGATAAACACTCGTTGCTCTAGTTATAGTGTCGTTTTCATTGCTTAAAAGAGATTTCATTGAATTTTCAATAGGTGGCACAAGATGTAACAACAGGTACCGTTCCCTCAAGTCCTCCAGAGCAGGGCATTCCAACATGAAATGAAATTCATCCTTTTCTTTTCCTCTACATAATGGACTCAACAAGTCATATGATTGCTTCATATATCTTTGCCTATGGATGTACAAATTGGTGATGCCCATTCTAAAGTGGACGAAAACATCTCTGAAAACTTTTTAATCGATACAACTAAGGTACTTTTCTACTACAGAGACACAGAGAGAGAGAGAGAGAGAGAGAGAGAGAGAGAGAGAGAGTGAGAGAGAGAGAGAGAGAGGCAGAGAGAGAGAGAGAGAGGCAGAGAGAGAGAGAGAGAGGCAGAGAGAGGCAGAGATAGAGAGGCAGAGAGACAAAAAAATGCATGCACGCACACACACACACACACACACACACACACACACACACACACACACACAGAGAAACATACAGACCCAGTCATAAGAACGCATAGACACACACACACACACACACGCATGCACTCTCTCTCTCTCTCTCTCTCTCTCTCTCTCTCTCTCTCTCTCTCTCTCTCTCTCTCTCTCTCTCTCTCTCTCTCACGCACGCATGCACGTACACACACTCTCTCTCTCTCTCTCTCTCGCACGCACGCACGCAGCCACGCATGCACGCACACACGCACGCACACACACACACACACACACACACACAGACATACCAAAAACAGTAATTAGGAAGCACACACAGACTGAAACACAGGCACACAGAACACAGACGCAAACAAAGAATAATTTTATACATTCAAAAAAAGAAGTCAGAGACAAGACGGATAAAGAAAGATTGATGGGGAATGAGGGGGTGGGGATGAGGGGGTAGGGATAAGGGAATGAGGGGGTGGGGTGGGGGTGGGGGGTGCGGGGAGAGGACGCTAGATATGTGAAAATTTAAGTTTCCAGACAGTTTGGACAGACTCTGTCCGAGCTTTGCACCCGGTAGCCCCCCAATGGAGCTGAACTTGCTCTCCCTTTACTCATCACCACATTAAACTTAGTCACAGCTGTAGCTTTCAGTCCACGCTCAGGCTTGGCTCTAGCCATTCGCAAAAGCAAATATGTTTCCTGGCTTCTGTTTTTGCATTCCCAAGGACAACAATTAGAGGCAGCTTGCACACAGAAATTTGCATAGGAGAGCAAGGCCCCATTTACGAGGGCGATTCTCCTTGACCTCATCAGAATCTGGAAACCTCCAGTGTGCAGAATGACAAAATTCGAACTGCGCATGCTCCAAGGCCAGCACCACTCTCCCACACAGACAAGGATGTTGTACTTTATTTGTAGAGAGTTACACATGAGCATATACATGTAGTGCCCATATTCCAGTGGGTCTTTTAAAACCAATAATAATCACTCTGTCTCTGTCTCTGTCTCTCTCTCTCTCTCTCTCTCTCTCTCTCTCTCTCTCTCTCTCTCTCTCTCTCTCTCTCTCTCTCTCCTCCCCCTTTTCTTTACCTATCTTTCTCTCACTACACGTATCTGCCTGTTTGTCTGCCTGTTTGTCTGTCTGTCTGCCTGCCTGTCTGTCTCTCTCTCTCTCTGCCTGTCTGTCTGCCTGCCTGCCTGCCTGCCTCTGTCTGTCTGTCTGTCTGTCTGTTGCCTGCCTGCCTGCCTGCCTGCCTGCCTGCCTGCCTGTCTGTCTGCCTGCCTGTCTGCCTGCCTGTCTGCCTGCCTGTGTGTCTGTCTGTCTGTCTGCCTGCCTGCCTCTGTCTGTCTGTCTGTCTGTGTCTGTCTCTGTTTGTCTGTCTGTCTGTCTGTCTGTCTGTCTGTCTGTCTGTCTGTCTGTCTGTCTGTCTGTCTGTCTGTCTGTCTGCCTGTCTGTCTGCCTATCTGTCTGTCTGTCTGTCTGTCTGTCTGTCTGTCTGTCTGTCTGTCTGTCTGTCTGTC
Organism: Theodoxus fluviatilis; assembly: GCA_034096865.1. Classification (NCBI taxonomy): domain Eukaryota; kingdom Metazoa; phylum Mollusca; class Gastropoda; order Cycloneritida; family Neritidae; genus Theodoxus; species Theodoxus fluviatilis. The sequence goes on from JAWQFJ010002259.1 coordinate 79,274, forward strand.
TGTCTGTCTGTCTGTCTGCCTGTCTGCCTGCCTGTCTGCCTTCCTTTGTCTGTCTTTCTGCTTTCCTTCCAGTCTGTCTGTCTGTCTGTCTGCCTGCCTGCCTGCCCGCCTGCCCGCCCGTCTGCCTTCCTTCCAGTCAGTCAGTCAGTCAGTCAGTCAATCAGTCAGTCAGTCAGCCTGCCTGCCTGCCTGTCTGCCTTCCTGCCTGCCTGCCTGTAACCTACTTCATCTTCTGTGTAACTCACACTACCAGAACCCACCTAGTTTCTTTTCCACATTCCACAATGACGAATGCTTTTGTCTAGAGTCCTCTGTGACTCTGGGATGGAAGGAGCCACGTTTTTTCCCCACTAAATTTTTTTTAACCGCTGGTCCTTCGATCCATTTTGTGTGAATTTATACTCCTGGGGTGGCCCCGGTAACCCCCGGGGGAGCTGAACTTGCTCCCTTTACTCATCACCACCTTAATTTGAGTCACAGCTGTAGTGTATGAAATGATATGACACAGTGTCATATCCTATACCGTAGAGTATCCTAAAACATAGAGCGTGACCTACTTGCATATTATTAACATGACGTGTGCACCCGCCAAATCTTGTGATTGGACAATGCGGCTGCCCCACAGAGATGACTTTCCCCCACCCACTTTTGTTATCTTAACTGTGATTAGCCGGTTGTAACGGTAAGCGTTTTATGAAATCTCGGACCCAAAGATTTGTGTCTTTGCTGCGTGTGATTACACAAACATTTCTAGAGGAAAGTACCGTTTGATCGGGTAATAAGGTGAAAGAAAACGATGAAAACCCTTATTTCATCATGTTAATAATATGCAAAAAGGTCACGCTGTACGTTTTAGGATACTCTACGGTCTAGGATATGACATTAGCAGTACCAAGAAATTAATAGTCAAGATTTCTCCCGTCCCGGGGATTGAACCATGGCACTGAGCCTCGTATAATATCAAACGCCAATGTTTGCTCGCCTAAATCCGCCTGTCAAAAGACAGGGTTTTCAATAGGCGAGTAGATGTTGAGAAGCATGAAAAATGATTAAACTAGAGCTTTGAAATGGTGAGAGAAAAAAAAGGATAGTTCAAAATAAAGTAATAGCAGACTGCCTGAAGTTCTGTTGTTTTGAGAAAACGACGGTTGAAGTTGACAGAGGCAATGAGTGTAAAACGTCCTTTACAATGGGGTTCAAATGTGTTTCACAAAGTTAGTTTTCAACACAATTAAATAAACATGAGTGGGCAGGGCAAGCATAGAACATATCGACAAATTAAAAATTACGTCACATGCACCAGTTACAATACTGTGAAAGATTCAAATCCTCCAATCAACCCTTGCATAATTGGCGCTTTTCAAACCATGCAGGAAAGTTTGAGCTTCTCTAAAAGTGGGAGTTAAACAATTATTTTTTGGCTGCATTTGTCCTTAAACTCTCAGAGATGCCAAGAAAATGCTCCTAGAAGCTAGAAGTAGCTACAACTCAATTTCTATCTGTTTAAAATCAGGTAAGAGACTTTACTGGCCTTTTCGGTTAGCCTTCTACTGATAAGCCACACTAGTGGACTTGTCCGAGGAGAGGGGTGTGGACCTCGCTCCGCTGGCAGCGACGGCTTCTGATTGGCTGTTTTTACAAAGGCGTTTACGCTCAAAATAAGGCTGAATCGCTTTGACGACTGCTACAAATAATTATGATATTTATCGTAACTCAATGCAGCTGAAAGTGCATTGTATACACCATTTTGTCAATTATCCACACTTTATAGTCATTTGTGTGCAGAATAATCGTCCAATGTGAGCTAGCGAGCACGTAATAATTTGGTTGACATTCTGTGTGGAAGTCACTGCAACGACCAACATCGCACCCCTTTCCTTGGACGAGTCCACTAGTGTGGCCCATCAGTGGAAGGCTAACCAAATGGGAATGATGAGGGATAGCAGCTCTGGGTACTCACCAGTCTCCAGCCCCTGAGACGCTGACGATGTTGGGGGGCGGGAGGGAGGGGGGGCAGGCAGGGTAGTGGAGGACAATAGGTTTTCCTGGGGACATCTGTCAACAGACAAAACATGGCTACCACGGATGTTGGTGTTTTGTGTGCAACACTCTCTCTATTTATTAATCACAGAAGTCAACATTAGAGATCTCTTCCTTCATTCTAAAACTAAAAATGCCAGCAAACCTAGTCAGTAGAATAAACACAAATAAGTTCTCTTTGAAAATGTGTTAGTATTCAAGGACAAAAATAAAATCGGCTGCAAAAAATTTCAACTCAGTCTGTTTCAGGCACAACACACACTGATCGAAGATTTGCGATATTGATTTATATTCGTTTTTGTCCTAGAATACAAGCCACGGTTTCACTTCCCATAGAGGGCCACGCAAGTGACCTTGTCTGAAGAGAAGGGTGCGGGGAAAACAGCAAAGCTGGTGGGCCATAGGGCTTAGTTGGGTATAAAGAAATAAATAGGTGAGTATATTTGGCCCATAATAGGAAGCCTTTCCAATGCAACACCACACACTCAAGCTCTCCATCAACCTTAACTAGAAGGGATGGAACATGGAAAGTGTATGACATTTCCACACAACCTAATCCCATCCTATCCATGGTCCAAACAGACATAGTGAAACTAGAGATTATCATACAGCCCCTGCTGCCTAGATACCTCCATCATCAGCTGGATTTCTGTGGTCAGAGTGCTTTCGGGGCCTGCTCCAGTGCTTCTGTGCCACCGGGAGGTACCTCTCTATTGTGACATCAAGCCTGTTTAGGCCTTATGTGAATAAGCCTTTGGAAAGACATAAGACGCCACATCCAAGACTCACCCTGTCCACTCTGTGTGGGAGAGTAGCGTTGGTACCAAGGCGGTGGCAGAGCAGGACGCCGTGGTGACCGATAGTAACCAGGAGGATGGGAATGACCTCCAGTAGATCTTGGCACCGGGGCAGCGCCAACTCCAGCACAGACTCCAGACTGTCTGCACTCATCCACTTCTGGTCATCTGAGGGAATGAATGAATGAATGAATGAATGAATGAATGAATGAATGAATGAATGAATGAATGAACAAATGAATGAATGAACAAATGAATGAGTGAACAAATGAATGAGTGAACACATGAATGAGTGAACAAATGAATGAGTGAACAAATGAGTGAACGAACGAATGATTGAATAAATGAATGATTGAACGAATAAATGAATGAACGAATGAATGAACAAATGAATGAATGAATGAATGAATGAATGAGTGAATGATTGAACAAATGAATGGGTGAATAAATGAATGATTGAACAAATGAATGAATGAATAAATGAATGAATGAATGAATGAATGAATGAAGTTTTACAGCCAACCAGCATCTATAGCCTATGTAAGGCCACTGATTACGAAATCACTAGAACTAGTTTCAGCAAGATTAAGTCAAGACACAACTTTCCCAGTTACTCATCTTTTACGAATCTTACTGGGGGATGCGGGGGGTCTATTGAACCCCTAACTCACAGGGGGAAGGTTTGAGGAAGTCATAATAATATATCATAGATAATACAGGAAATGGTGAACACATTAGAAAAACTGAGAATGAAACAATTTAAATAAGGTCAGTAATAACAACAACGACGACGATGATGATGTGTGGCAGCAGGCATGAGTCTCGTACGCAAGATAATGACATTGATAACAACGGCAATGTCACCAATGATGAGATGAGTAGGTGTGAGAGGGGAGGAGAGATGGGTGGATGTATTGATGAAAAAAAGACATGATAAAAGCAAAAAGAAATCTGTCTAGGAAATGAGTTTTCATATCTAAAAAAGGCCATCTTTAATCACAGATTAAACATAAGAAAAAGAAATAAATATCATCCTGAACTCCCTTCAAAGGAGTGCAAAATAAATTTTGAAAATTCTAATGGAAACACATGTTTGAAACTTACATGAGATGTAGTCAGGATACTGCTCAACCTATTGGTGTGAATAATGTCTATTTTCAGTGTAATACAGAAAATAATTGACTGCACTAGGTCATGGGGTTAGAATTATCCTGACAATTTTTTGAAAGAGACAATCTGTCATTCATAAAGTTCGGTCAAAATAAGAAACATCTCATTAAACTCATTCAAGACATAGTACTTTTAGTGCATCTTTTAGCTGGAATCACAGAAGAAGATACGTAATTTGACAGATTGTTTTAAAGATGGTATTAAGCTATAAAATTGTATAGTTCTCAAAATTTGATCTTCCCCCCTTACAACAAGGAAAATTGTGCAAATGCATAGCAGCAAATGAACCGACCTGTCATCAACGCCTATGCTCTGGGCCTAGCATCATGCAATGCTTTGCAGTGCAAATGAGTTAAAACAACAGCAGTGCATGTATGAAAAAATGAAGACTGAAAAGATGAAAATTTCTCACCCTTGGACCCATTCAGAGCGGCGTGCATGGTGCAGAGCTCGCTCAGGTTTGGGGAACTGATGGTGATGTGCCTGTAGGCAGACGTCCTGAATGGCTTGGTGGATTTTGTCAACTCCGTCGGTTCAAACCACACTGTGGAAGTGACAGGAGAGAAAAACGAAAAATCACACAGCATGAATCAGATCGATACTCATTCGCTCACTTGGCCCACATCCATACTCAGGCACCCACTTGTTCACTCATTTGCTACTTGTTCATTCACTCATAACTCACTCACTCAACCACATACTTGCTACTCTCTCATTCACTCATCACTCACTCACTTGCTCATACACTCATCACTCACTCACTCATAACTCACTCATAACTCACTCACTCAACCACATACTTGCTACTCTCTCATTCACTCATCACTCACTCACTTGCTCATACACTCATCACTCACTCACTCATATCTCACTCATAACTCACTCACTCAACCACATACTTGCTACTCTCTCATACACTCATCACTCACTCACTTGCTCATACACTCATCACTCACTCACTCATATCTCACTCATAACTCCCTCAACCACATACTTGCTACTCTCTCATTCACTCATCACTCACTCACTAGCTCATTCACTCACTCACTCGCTTGCTCTCATTAACTCATTATCTACTAATTTATTCACTTACTCATCCACACACACTACTTACTCACTACTCACTCATTCACACAAGAGATCAATGAGACAAGAGATTTAAAGGACAGAGAAGAACTCACCTGGTACTTTGTGCTTGCCACAAAGATCCAAGATGAAGGCCAGCGTCTCTGACTCCATGTTACTGTCCACCACCACAATGCTTGCCTCCTTGACCTCCCTGTCATATCTGCCCACCTGCAAAGAGAGAAAGAGTAATTCTTATTAGGAGATACTTTAAGAGCAGCAGAAATCTCAACAACAACAACAACAACAGTGACCATCCCATTGTTGCTGCCACCACAATCAATATCATCACCAATGCCACAATTAAAACCATCACCTCAACTGACATCACCACCACCACCACCACCACCACCACCACCACCACCACCACCACCACCACCACCACCACCACCACCACCACCACCACCACCACCACCACCAACCAAAAGAACAGAAACAGAAACTATTCTATAAAATGCAAGGATCTCATCAACACATCCACCACAACAAACACCACCAACTATTAGTCACTACCACAACAACCACAACCACCACCACCTCCACCACCATATCCACCAACTTCACCACCATCACCACCACCACATCCACCAACACCATCACCACCACTGCCACCACCACCTCCACTACCAGCTCCACCATTACCAACACCACCACCGCCACATCCACCACCACCACCTCCACTACCACCTCCACCATCACCAACACCACCACCGCCACATCTACCACCACCACCACATCTACCACCACCACCACCTCCACTACCGCCGCCACCATCACCAACACCACCACCGCCACATCCACCACCACCACCACCTCCACTACCACCTCCACCATCACCAACACCACCGCCGCCACATCCACCACCACCACCACCTCCACTACCACCTCCACCATCACCAACACCACCGCCACATCCATCAATAAGTCACCAAAGCAGCAGCAGCAGCACCATCACCACCTCCATTACCACCAACTTCACCACCACCACCACCACCACCATCACCTCCACCATCACATCCACCACCACCACCACCACCACCACCACTACCACCACCACCTCCACTACCACATCCACCATCACCAGTACCATCACCGCCACCACCACCACCACCTCCACCACCACCACCTCTATCACAACCAACTTCATCATCACCACCAGTACCACCACCACCACCACCACCACCACCTCCACTACCACCACCACCTCCACTACCACCACCACCTCCACTACCACCACCACCTCCACTATCACCACCACCGCTGCCACCACCACCACCACCACCACCACCACCACCACCACCACCCACACACCACCACCACCTCCACCTCCACCTCCACTACCACCACCACCTCCACTACCACCACCACCTCCACTATCACCACCAATGCTGCCACCACCACCACCACCACCACCACCACCACCACCATCACCACCCACCACTCCCACCACCACCACCACACCACCACCACCACCACCACCACCACCACCACCACCACCCACCACCACCACCGCGCTCACACCACCACCACCACCACCCACCACGACCGCCTTCACCACCACCACCACCACCCACCAAACCACCACCTCCACCATCACCACCATCCAGGAGACCTCCCAACCAGAGAGAGAGGAGAGCACACCCACCATTTCAGGAGAGATACAGGAGTTGACCTGCATGTCTGCGATGCCCAGAAGCATCTCTCCGTCCCCCTGGATGAGGGCGCAGTACAGCGCCGAGGAGCAGTCTGGGACGCGATGCACTGCTCGCAGATCCTGGCCAGGACAGAGAAAGAATGAGGAGTGAGAGACTTGGCGGATGAATGAGAGGTATGCACATGATGGTGCTGTGATCCCAATCACTTGCTTTCCCATTATACACTTATGTGAAAACTGGCAGTTGCAAGCACTAATTGGGCAATTATTGTGTTTGATTTGTGGTACACAACTGTAAAGTTTCTTCTTCTTTTTGTTTTAACCTTGCCACCATTCCCGTTACCACCATTATTATAATCTGCTCATTTTCTTCCTCATCATGATCATTGTTATCATCATCATCCTTTGCTTCCCCAAAAGCCACAACACAACATTCAACACCACCACCACCATTATAAACACACACAGAATGCTTACACACACATACAAATGCACACACACAAATGCACACACACAAATACACACACAGACACACACACACACAGACACACAAATCTACATGTCTACCCACCCATCCACCCACTAACTCTCTCTCTCTCTCTCTCTCTCTCTCTCTCTCTCTCTCTCTCTCTCTCTCTCTCTCTCTCTCCTCTCTCTCTCTCTCTCTCTCTCCCCTAAAATCTTTGTCATTGTTGATCATATTCTTCATATACCTTACCAACTGTTGTACATAGATTAGCTACTGTGTATTTTTTGTCTTAATTATCCATGTTTTCATTTCTTTATGAGCAAGGACAATTTGTAAGATAGGCAGAAATGCCTAAAATTTCATCCTTAATAAATAAAGAATCAATCAATCTCTCTCTCTCTCTCTCTCTCTCTCTCTCTCTCTCTCTCTCTCTCTCTCTCTCTCTCTCTCTCTCTCACACACACACACACACACACACACACACACACACACATCCACCCACCACCAACTCACACATATCCAAACATCCAACAACACCTCCCCCCCACCCACCCCACCCTCCAATTCCTTCCACCCACCCACTCACATATTCGTACATCCATCTAAAACCCACCCCACCCTCCCACCAACCACCCACTCACACTCACCATGTGTGCAGAGGAGCTGAAGAAGAAGTCTGCCCCGTGGTCGCTGCCCACAGCACTGATGAAGAGTGGGGGCTGTCCTAGTCTGCTCATGCAGTCCGCAAGGTTTCGTCCCACGCCACCCAAACTCTGCTTCACATTCCCCGCGTATGTCGCCCCATTCATCTGATCATGAAAGCAGGAATGCCTACAGGTGATGCACACGGAGGATTCACAAGATGGATGGTGATGGCAAGGGTATTCATGAAAATGATGATGATTATGATGATGACGGTGATGGTGATGATGAATAATCATAATCATGATGATCATGATGACTGTGATGATAAAGAAGTAGAAGAGGGAGAGAGGGAGGAGGGTGGGAAGGAGGAAGGGAGGAGGGGAAGGTAGATGGAGAAGAAGGTAGGAGGAAGGGAAGGTAGAAGGA